>BGZK01003720.1:0-20545 GCA_005406025.1 Eumeta japonica
AAATGCTAACTACTTGTCAAAGACAATTCAAAAGGATGTTACAGACGAGGCACTCACACTATGTTGAGAATTACATTATATTTCCTTAAAAAAATCAGCGCTCAAGTAACATCTCAAAAATATTGATATTTTATGAACAGTGAATATTATATTGAACACTTTAAGACCTGAATTAAGTACTAGCTTCAAATTTGTGATGTGATTTGCATTTTAGTATTAACCTATCGATTCGTAAGAATTTCTAATTGCATTTCAAACGGACAATCCAGGAATCCTTCCTTATATCTTCTTATAATGGTATATATGTTCTATTTTTCCGGTGAACCATGTAACAACAATGATTTCTGATTTAGTGCCGGTGATGAATTCGGCGCATGCGTCGACCATTTGTTACCACTAATTTACAAAATCATAGACCGGTCCAACGTCGGATCCGCGGTTTTGTTTAAGGCATTTGCATAAAATGTTAATTGCCCCAGCGGCGGAGGCTTTAATATCGGACGCGTGTCAGCAACATAATCGGTCTGATTTTCCGTGTCGTGACATAATAAAGGAATTCAAGCATCGTTGCTTTCGCGCGCCGTTCGTAACTTATTCGGCTCTTGATATTCTGAACGCGAATGGTTCATCGAGTAGTCCGATTTTTATATTTAATTATATACGTGATATAAATTGTCGTATGTAGTTTAAAAGGTTAAAAGCACCTACTAATGCCTTATCCATCGACGGTGTGATCCGACCGTTTTGATAGATAATGCCTCTTTACAAAGTATATATTTAGAATATAACTCTAAATTGTAATGAACCATAACATAAAACAACTTTTTAATATTAGTAGTTATTTGTAGATGTATCATTCCTTACCGAAAGAGAAAACATGTGTAGTGTATTACTTTTAAATAATAATATAAAATACATTGCATTGTTTTGGTACCGATGAGATAAAATCTGTCAAAAATATTTTATGTGATTTTCCCATTTTTTAGTGTAATTTTTATTAAAAACCGAGTAAAGTAAACCTCTTCACACTAAATGTATAAATGTCAGATTTTAGATTTTTCGTATTGAAATTCATATTGATGTATAAACTTAATGGCACGATACAAATACTCGAGCCGGGGTGAGTTTAAGTTGTGTCATACCCCTTGAGTGCTAATTTAATATGAGTGGCCCGCTACTTCTCACCGTGGTATTTAAGTCGACTGAAACCTAACCGGATAATTTCGATACGACCGTTTCGTTTATGTCGCTAGTGTAGCATAATCCTTACCGCCTACAAAAAGCAAGGCATATATCATTTCGAAAGATTAATCTGTATTTTGAAATGCGCCATCAAAATTCATAAATAATCAATACATTCCGCCGTCCATTAGCAGAAGTGAAGTTCATATCGTAAATAACAATTAATTTAACATAAAAATATATATCCGGTCGTTCCCGACACGATATTAATTTATGACGAGTCTTAAGTAATATTTTATTCTTAGAAATTACGCATTAACTTTGCAACAAGCCGTTATAAAACAAAAATAAATTGTCAGGAATTAAAAATTGCTACAACAGAACACTGCTCTATTAAACAAAGACTATGTAGCGTAGACATGTAGCGATCGCATAACATATACACGTAAATATTTCCGTGACTTTCTACTTTTAAAAATAGTGGTTAATCACTTGTCACCTTCTGCTCGTCTACGATCTGAAAACCTTCGTAGGCCGTGAGTAGTCACTTCTGCCGCGGCCGCGCCACGAGGCCGCTTCGAGACGTTTCTGCGGATCTGAGGAGTTCATCCTTTTCGACTCGAGTCAAATAAATTATATGCCCGCTTAAACAGGCGGACGCCGCGTCCCTCGGGGCCGTCTTATAATCCGTGGCCGTGCCGAAGATATCGGCGACATTTATTGTCGAAAGCGTACCCGCGCCGGCCCGTCCTCGGCTTCGGGGACAAATAAAATAATGCGTTTATTAGATTCGCGGAGTCGGCCGGCCATTGTTTCTCTTATGCTATCAATCACGGCCGCGGCGCGGCCGGGCGGGCGTCGGGGGCGAGGGCGGCAACGGGCGAGGGCGGCAACGGGCGGCGGCGGGGCGCGCGGTCCCGACTAACGGTTATTGAAATGAGACCAGCTCGGGTCTGCGGGATTTTTCCAAATCTAAATTTTGATATGGCGATACGATCCCGTTTTCTGTTTCGCTCTGTGGACGCCCGGGTGGGTTCGTTTAATTTTTGTATTAATTTTGATAAATTTATTACCCGACATTATACATGTCTTTCTCTATAAACATAGATTGGATTTGTATTAAAATTCGAAATTAGCAAATTGTCGGGTTGGAATTTTCTATCATATAATCATCGGATCATTCAAGTGTTTGATAGTTATATTTGAAAATCCAGTTCTGAGAGACACGACTTACGCCTCTTAGGTGGGAGTCAGCCCGTCACGGAGAAAGGTTCTGTTTGTAGTCAACGAATAAAATAATAAAATAAAACGAAAATATGGAAACAATTTTCCCGATGAGAGTCCCCGATTACATTTTTAATATTTTTTGAGTTTTAAACTCTAGTGAACACGTGACATGTAACAAGCTTTGAAAGAGACCGTTACGCCAAATAAATAATACCAGTGAAATAACACTCATTATTTTTAGATACAACCTACTTGTACTCACGTAACACCTACACAGGATATAATTCAACGTGTGTGCTCTCTTTTCAATTTATACCCCTTTGTCGCCACAAGAAACGAAGCAGATAGCTAATATACTTGTGTATAGTGAGTGGTTCATTACCGAGTCGTCGATGAGAACTTACGAAAAGGCACCTCCGAATTCGGCGGGGCAAAACCAAGTGATATATTCGGCGCGCGCTGGCCCGTGTGTTAATCCGCCTTAGTTACGAGGTAAACGCGCCGAACACAATGCCAGATATTCGGTTTTGCGGAGTCGCTCGGCTCCGACGCGTTATCCCTTAAAATAAAAGGGAATTAACATATTCGAGATCCTTCAAAGGATTTGGACGTTTTTGTCTCGATTTATTTATTGCTTCTTGTTTTATGTATATACTAGCTTCGCCCGCGGCTTCGCCCGCCTGGACATAGAATGTGATCTAACAACTTTTATATTGGACGATTTTGCTATTACTCTCATTCCCGCTTTCAATTCTGCTCACGGTACTGTTCATAATAATAACAACAATAATAATACACAGAGGATCCAGACTACACTTTGATTGTGACCGATAACGGTGTCCGGGAAGTTAGAACGGTCTTAATTTTGGTCCCGATCCAGCTCGATTCTGTTTCCCATCCCGCTTTCAATTCCTATACCGCTGCCGATTACGGTTTTGATTTGCACGAAACTGGAGAAATGCTCGTATCAAAATGAAATGTATAACGAGGGCACTGGGTGCTTTACTGGGAATAGTGTAATTTTATATGGTGAAAGAACCGGTAATGGTCCCACACGCTCTTCTAATTCCGGTCCCAGACTCGATTTCGCCCATGGTCCTGTTCTCAATTCTGGCTTCGGTCCCGGTTCTCGATTGTGCTCTCCGTCCGTTTTCAATTCCATATCGCTAACGGACACGGTTCCAATTCGTGAAGTCGGGGATTCGCTCGTATCAAAGAAAATATAGGTTATATTATCGGGGATAGTGTAGCTTTTTATGAAAGATTTTAATATTTTATTCGACCTCATTGTATCCCTCGATTGTGAAAAACGTACATCAAAAATTATAATAAGGAATATAGATCTCAGATTTCATAGTTCCGCCTTAAAAAGGTTCTCAAAAAAATCAACTTCCCCTTTTATCTCCTTTAAAAACAAAATTTCTAAATTCCTTCATTGAAGAACATTTACTTCCAACGATATATCTAACTGCCAAAGTTGAAGTTTGGGGCAATAATACCTTTTGAGGTGTAGTGATTAATCACCGAGTTGATAATTCGCTTTCATATAAAAGAACCATAAGATTTCGAAACAAAAGATACATTTTAAGTAAATTTTATTTCATAGCCTATCAGAGAGAACTCGCTCCGAAAGTTATCGATTTCAACTCTCAAACGAAAGTTGAAGCTAAATTAAAAATATAAAATATCCCTGTTAAGAGTAATTACAATAAAAGTTAAATAAGCATATAACAGAATTATATTGTTCAAACATATTCTTTTTGCATGATATGCAATATCAAAATAAAACTACATTTTTCATTACCATAACCACATAGACGTCAGTCAGTTACTTTGAGATGTAAGTTCAGAAAATACTTCTCATCCCGTCCTATAGACATAGAAAATATAATCTATATATCACAAATAGAGTGACATCGCGCTCGCATCGGGCCGTCCGAGTACGCCACACTACAGAGCTAACGAATCAACATTGTACCGCCTATACGCTTAATCTATTCCGGCGATTGACAACACGGCGTCGCTATCAAAAGAGTTATTCTCAGCCGGGAGTGCCCACGTGCACGCGGCCGGCGGCGGGCCAATAAACCTTATTTTATATGGCCCGTGTTTAGACGCGGCGAGTTCGACGGATGATAACAAACCCGGCGTCCGCCGATACACCGAATACGAACCGGAAATCGCCGGCCATTCACGAAAAACCGACTCACAACCGCGCCCGGCGCGGCTCATTCATGGCCGCGGAACGGGCCACCTTCGGACACACGCGCAGGACAGGTCAGTGCCGACGGATTATTTCTGTCGATATGTTCGATGAAGCACCGTCCACGCCGACGGTGCATCACACCTATCCCATTTCGTCGTATACACGAAAATGTACCGGTTATTCCTACTGCTGTCGGTAAAACAAATTAGCAAGCACTTACAATTTATTTTGACAATTTTTCTTAACGTACTATGAACACGATTATTATATCTGCCTGTATATAAATAATGGCCGGCGGATTATTACTTTTTGTTTCCTTCTAAGCCAGATGACGACATCGGCATCACCATTTTGAGATCTCCACAAATCTACATAAATATGTGTAAATAATATAAATAGTTTATTCAGAATATGTATGCCTAAAACATTTTCTGAATTGTCGATAAAATCATTTATAGGCCTGATAATTGAACTATCAATCTCTATTAAGAAACTATCTATATTACAAATAAAATAAAAAATAAAACAGTTTAACTTGCACTGTAATTCGTTGTTCATTGTTACTTTTAACTATTACTGATTACTGTTTTTTAGTTTTTTTTTTATAATGAAATAAAATAAAACTCTCAGACAGACGATTGTATACATGGTTTAAGGTAACCTTTAAGGCAACTTTTATGTATTCTGCAAAAAAATATTTACTTTTTTATCAACTACTCGGAGCTAAAACGTAAACCAGTATTCGACTAAATATAATAGAAATACGAAAATTTGATTAAATAATAATTCACAGACAATAACAAAAATAAACACGGAATTGACAAAACTAACAAGAACACGTGACGAGCGATTTTGAAACACTTCGTTACTTTAAGAACACCGGATACGTGTCTAATTGACTTTCAGTCAAGTACGACGGAATAAATCAGGCTTTAAAAAAACAAAAAAGGAGCACGCACGTCGCATCACTAGCGAACGGTAAGGTGTAAAGACGCGCGCCGATTCCGCGCGGCCTTTTAAAAAGCAGGTTTTTGACCGCGAGGGCAGCGAATATCGCACGCGGCCCGTCACGGTCAAGGGGAGAGGACGATTTTTTATTCATTCCCGCCAACGGCCGCGGCCCGTCGCCGCGATGCATCAAGTTATGCAATTTCTGCTTAAGATTTCCGTTTAAAACGTAAATAATGCACTGAACGTGCCATTCGACTCTGTCCGGTTGCATTGTCGTACATCTGTGTTATTGTAGAAATGGCGTTGTTTGTTTTCCGTTTTGCCGGATCGGTCGCCAGGTCTATATTTCTTGTTGTTGTGCACATGCATCGAATACAGAAATGAAATCTGCCTTTCATAGCGAGCGACCTGTTTGAATGGCTTCGTTTGATAATATGAGCATATTTACAGTCATCGTATAATTTGTTACGTATTTTTGGTTTTATTGTGTATAAAGGTAGATATTTTATGTATCGAGAAAATATATTTTGTTATTAGCGTTCTAAAATATACTGTGACAGTATTAATGCAATCGATCCGGACACGCAACAATTTTTCTATATTCCGTCGTAAATTTAAAATAAATGCTAAACATGCCATTACTTCGCTATAAACGTACTAATTAGAATTTGAGTTGAAAAACCCGACACAAAGCGACCACACCTAACGTCGGAGGCTGTACGGCGAGTGAGTCATAGGGCTAATCCAATGTCGTAAAATGTCGTGTATTGGTTTTATAGTTCCGTTCCATTTTCCCAGAACGTTGACATGGCCGCGGAACGAGTTCGAGATATCGACGTCACATGTTAATTAATTCGTGCGTGGCGTCGCCGGCCGTTATCGATAGAATTATGCGGTAGAGCATGGTTTACGACCGCTGCGCCTCGATGTCAGAAATACAGAGCTGTATAAAGGTGCCGTGTTTGATATTTGACGTCCCAAATATGATTAACATATTTTTTCCGTTATTATGTAAAACGACGTTTACCACGGTTTTTTGTGAATAATAGATGTGATCCGAAGGCACGAGACGGGTTTATCGTTTGATAAAATTTGTGTAGTACAGAAATGAGCAAGTAAACGATATTATTATCTACCTTAACAATAATAATTATAGTGTATTATAGTGCCCTGGTGTATTATAATCCAAAGAGTTATATCGTTTGGAAATAAGGAAAGAATATTGTTGTTTTGCGCTTAATAATATTTTTAAATAAAATTCTTCAAAAAAAAAAAAGACTCATAATAGCCACCAGGATGACGAAACTATTAAACCAGAATAAGGAGCTTGGATCCATTAAATCCATCCGATCATCGATTTTTTCGAGTCGCGTACCCAAGGTTTGTTACTCCGCATAAGATATAGAATCGTCTCAATTCTACTGTATAATATTTATATGATTAAAAACAAAGATAATTAGTAAGATGTAAATAGCTTGCACTAGTTCTTTCCTATAAATACGTATCGATTTAATTGTATAGATATACGCAGTCCCTGCATATACTTCAAGTGATTTTTTCACATGTTTATGTATGTATATTTTTATGTTATCTGCGAATAATTTTCAAAGTGCCATTTATCAAGAACGTTTTCGAAATTAAAATTATATCATAGATTAATTTTTATCCATCCGAACTAAAATGCAGTAATACGAAATAAGTTATAAGTCGCGCTTTGAATGCGTGGACAGAGAAATTTTGGTATGCACACGAGCACGCTACAAATCTTAATGGATGATGTGAAGGAGTCGCTTAACACTTAACACACTAACAAGTATTCACGCCACTTATAAAGGTGGAAATATTATTTCAGTGTTTTATTATTGAATAATTATTCGTAGTTGTGACGAAATAAAGCAAACAATTGTCTGTTTAAGTGTCCGACTAATATATTGTACAATACCAGGGCAGTATGCAAATGTAGGAAAATTGTAAATTTTTCCATAAGTTATTCATTGATTTTATTTAACGATTCCAAAGTCGTTTCATTGGCCAGCTGACGCGTCATCGAACGCCAAGTTAGCAAATAATGGCGCAGATACTGACTTATTTGTTTCATTATTAATTAAGTGCAACATAATATCAACAAAATTCAATTCGTAGCTGAGCAATGCTTTACCAAATATCAGGAGAGTACATTTAGAAAGGAAAGAATATAAATTTATTCCTAGCCACTAAATGTTATGCAAAACAATACAGCGTGTACACCGACAAGACAAACACGCTGTATATACATGTTAATAACATACACTTTTATTTTAATTAAAAGATTTTTCAAATTCAACAATGGCCCTTTCAACATTTCAATTAAAAGATTTCAACGATTCGCGACAATGGCACCAGAGGTCGCGGTGACGGACCGGCCGGCGGATAACACGCCGAAAGCGCGTTATAAATTACACGAGTGCGCGCTACACAGATACACGGCTTGCGGGTTTATTCTGGAACCACAATCTTACTAATAATATAGACTTTTATTATACTATTTTCGATTTCACTTGTGTAAAACAAATACGACAGTGTGGTTGTATTAATTATTATTACTTTCTCATTTACAGATAAATATAATTCAATACAAAAAAAAAAGTGGACCTTTTATAGTTTGCACCTAATTTTAAGACTTACTCCTTTATGAACATACAAGCCTATAAACGACTTTTTTATTTTAGATTTTCATCTATTATGGTATAAAAAAATTGATGTAATTTATAATTTGGATTGGATGTAAAAGGCATAACATGTATTAGATATCACTAAAATAAAATGTTTTTGAAGTAACATATTAATGAGTTCTAAGGATGCTTTTATTTTTTTTAGAATACTTAAATCATAAGTATGTAATTTAAAGTAATTTGTGTAAAAAATAAGCCAGAAATGAATAGTACCTAACCCACTCTAACAAAGTTCTTGATTTAAAAATTATTTATAACATTTTTTTTCTAAGGTACAGATTATGCGACATATAGGGGTCGCATCAAATTTTAATGGCTGATCAGAATATCGGATGTGAGGCACAAATAGCGTTTCAATAACAGTTTTATTACTTATTATCTATTTAACTAGAATCAAACTAGCTGTCACTTTGTGTTCAGATCGTTCAGGCAGTGACGTGGTCTGTAGTAAATTCAAGTGTAAATAGGAGAGAAGGCTCTACATTTCCATTGCTTTAGATTTCCATGGAGACGAGGGACTTCTGATAGTTCTATGAGAAAATACGGTTCCTCTGCTACTGTACGTGTCGTTAAATAAGAATCAATTTGATGAATCGTCAAATAGATTACAATTTATTATTCCACAATTACAATTTATTTTCAATCAAAAGATGTCGGTTTTATTTGAAAATAAAGCAATCTTCATTTGGTCGTCAACTGATATCAGTGAAATATCAAATTATAATTTAATTGTTGTAAGAACGAGACAGTGATACTAACATATTAGCTGGACGGAAAGATGAATGTATGAACTGAAATTATAAATAATTCTGTGTGGGCCCCTAATAAGATGAGTAAAAAACAAAAATATTAAAATTAAATAATTTAGTTTTAATAAAATTTAAATCACAAGATACTGCAGAATGTTCCTCGTCAGGACATGGTCTTGTGCACTACAAATTACAATCAACACAGCGGACACGTTCACGCCTCTGCCGGAGATTACCGTTGCATCGAGCATGCACAATAAGAACAAAAAGTTGATAAAGTGATCTAAATCAATACTTATTTATTGATAAATATATAGGATTTATTAGTGACGTGTTTTGGTGAAAGCTTACTCTTTTAAAAGTTATTCCAGCGACCAGGAGTTTAATTTGAAAACAGTCGTTTTTTACATCAAGAATCAGTAATAGATTTGATTAGCATCATATTATAAGAGTGTTTTCTACAAAATATTTTATATAATTTTATTTATAATGTTTTATTATATTTTAGGATTTATAGGTGTTAACTAATATTATTAGTATTAGAATGCATGAAAAGTATAAAGAATGATATGTATCGAAGAAAGTCTGCCAATCTTATATTTTGTATGAATCATAATCTAATTTTATTTGATAATCGGACCTGTCTATTTGAAGAGTCTAAGGTAGGTCATCTAAAAAGACCAAAGATATTTTTCGATTCCTACACATCTGTCTGTTCGTATATGTATGTGTTAAGACCGGATAAAAGTTAAAAATGAAGATTTTTTACTTAAAGTATTCAAGCTGACCGGGCTCTATGGACGTTCACAGTCAGTAAAAACAATATATTAAACAATTTTAAAAACTATTTTGAAATGTAATTTATTATACTACATTTTACAATCAGGTAATATCATACGTGGACAGTATGAAAGTAATTTAAAGGGCACTACTAAAGTTGAAGAATACCATCTCCTATAAAAATATGATAAGTTCTGCCCCGCATCTTTAAAAGTCATAAACGAGTTTTTTTTTTTATATGAAACTAATAACGAGCAAGATCAACAAGCGCAAATGAGTTAGTCATAGGGCGTGATCTATGCTATTATGCTATTACGTGATATATGCGGGCGCAGCTACAGGCGCAGCAGTTAACATATTATAATAACGTACGGGTATATCGATCTATCATAGATCATCGAAAATACAGTATAGATCTTCGGCGGCGGCTGCGCGGCTGCGGGTAATCGCGGAGGAGCACGCGCGCTGATTTACAATCAGAACGGTCCTGTCGATGTGTCGCCCACGCGTGCGCACCTCGCCGCATTATCAACACAACACACATTATTTATGGTAAGAGTTCGCACTTACATTACGCCCCTTTCCTTGGCGCTCTTGGAGATTCGTTACGGAGATGTTGTTCGGTTAAGCCGTGATAGACGCTTGCGGGTAGTGGAATTGTTCAGCGGAATGGTATTCATTACCTGAAACGAGTAAAGTTTGTTCTCATCTAGGGTACGTATATATGGTATAAATGGAGAATCTGTAATAAATCGATAATGGCTTAAATTGACGCGGCCTTAAGAGTTAAGAAAATGTCATATTGATGGCGGGTATGAAATTTTAACATTTTTATTTACCTTCGTACATAAAAACATACTTTCGTTCCTAAAATTGCATTTGACTTAATTACTCTTTATTAAATTCTCATATATTTGAATGCTTTGAAAATCAACTATTTTATTCCAGTATTCATAGAATGTTTGCATTTATTATATAATGGATGCTGATTGAATTTCAAATATGACGAGGTGTAAAAATTACATATTTACGTCACATCTCGTGAATCATCATTATTCATATTAGAAAAAATTACAAGTAAAATTACAAATATAAAAAGTAGCACACACTGATACACGTTACAATATTTTATCATCTTTGCTGAACTCTCGAATATATGCATTTGGACATTCATGTCGGTGTGTAATATTTATTAACTCATTTTCAGTTTTAGTTTTCAGCATTAACCTTCATAAAGCCGGCGCGGCGACTACTGCGGGCCAAAGGTGGAGGCGTCTGGGCTTTGATTGCTTTAGAATTACGAGCGTCGTCGCACACTCGATTATTATAATTGCGCGGACGCTATATCCGATTCGCGTGACCGATCTCTGCCGTAATGATTGCGATGCGCATTTCGCGAGTTGAATGCGCCATAGATTGTTAAAAATATCTAAGAGAGATTACTTTTTTATATGTGAACTGATGAATATTACTTAATCACAAAATTTGTTTTATTTTACATTACAATTTTACAATAACTAATGTTATTAAAGCAAAAGGTCATTCCATCTTGGCTATGCCTAAACTTAGGAAGGTATTTTGATCTGGGAGTGAAATCTTAACATGAGATAAACCTTCTGTGATGTTGAAGAGAAAGAGAGATTGTGGTTGAAACATGTTTCGAAGCTATTATGTGAATGTACTAGCAGTTACCCCCCGTTTTGCTAGACGTAAGTTAAAATTTGACAATATTTTTTTTTGTGTCAAATACGCTCGAGGTTTCGCTCGCTTGGATATACCTAGAATGATTTTCTTCACCTTTTGTGTTGAGCGATTTTACTGCCAATCTCTTGTGATTCCCGCTTTCAATTCTTGCCCCGGTACGATGCTTGATTTTGATCTCGGTTATAGTCTTAATTCTAATCTCGGTCCCACTCTGGGTTATCACTCTGGTCTCGTTCTCAATGTCGGTTCAGGTCCTAGCTCTCGATTATGCTTTCCGTCTTGCTTGTAATGCTTTTATTTTAATTATACCGATTTAGACTGCACAGTGGCAACACCGATGACATTCCGCTACACCCCTCTGTCCGCCCTTCAACTCATGTAAAGTTTGTTTTTAAGTTTGAGAGGTAATTAATATTCTTTTGAGTTTCAATGTCATCGGAGGTTTTATTTTTCGGATGCCGACGTAGGAAGAGGTCATCGGACTCCGTGGAGCTAAGGTTTAGGTCCCTGCTCAGTGACTGGTTGCTGCCGAACCTAAGATTCGGGACATCTTCCCTTGCTGTGCTGCCTGCCCTTGGGGCCTCCGTTGCTTCCGCTCACTGCTGCGGAACCCGAGATCCGCGGCGCCTTCTTTGCCCGCGCCGCTAGTTCCAGGGTGCCCGCGGTTGCTGCCCACTACCTTTGAGCTCGAGGCCTGCGGTACTTCTCTTTGACGCGCCACTTGTTCCTGGAGTGTCCGATGATGCCTCCAGCCTAAGGCTCGAGGCGCTTCCCTAGCTACGCCTCTTGTCTTCGACGCGCCCCTATTTTACATTTGCCTTGGCATTTGTAAAATATGGGCTAAGTATATAACTCAGAATAGTGTAACTTTCCATGCGAGTAAAACAAAAAATGTGAGCCGTCACGGGACGCCTGGCAGATGTGAAACATAAAGTTTGTACAAGTAATATGCATTAAAGACAAGATTACGACAGGAATTAAATTTAGCATAATGGAAAAATTAAATATGACGATTTTTTTTTACAGAAAATGATGACTATTTATTTAATAGACTTTTATTTTCATTAAATACAAAATTAAATATTAATTTCAAGTTACCATCACTTCATTCATTTCATCTGTGATTTCAGTAATGCTTATATTCGATATTTTCTCTGACGGTATTACTGTGACAATTGCTTGTCACATTAATAATTGATTATTAATAATCACTCGGTTCAATGGTGCTGTTTACTACGGTATACATTTTAACTATATATATATATATACACCACTGTATAGCGTGGCGACCTGTCGCCACGGCAAGCGTCACCACGCCAACAATCCGGTTTGCTCTGCGCCTATAGATGTTTCATCAAAATTTATAGACATTAATTTTAATTTATTATAAAACCACTACCTTCCTCCCTTAAATGAGAAAGGCGTAGACCACCATCTATAATAAGGACTCATATAATACTGATATTAAACCCCATACCGATTAAAACCGCCCTGCATTTCATAGTTAATGGATATCTACGCTCTTTGAGAATCTCAGTTGAAATTTCCACAATTTCTGAATCGGATAGACCAGCAAAACTGCTTTCCGAACTGGTGAATTCATATTATAATGGTAATTAACCTCGATTAAAAGTTATGTATAACGTATGAAATAAAGAGATTTTGAATTTGAATTTGCTCAAAGTGGCGTTATAAACGGAAACGTACATTTTGAATAAGTAACTAAAAAATTTTAGAGAGGCGATTAGAATAAATTCATACCAATACATACAAGTTCTATTACGTGACACTAATTTTCTTTACAATACATTTATATTTAAATTACCTCAGATTCCTAAATAGTAATACCAATCAATTTTATTGTTTTGTTAATTCGTCAAAGGAAATACTTTCCGCATTGCTAATGAATAAAAATGAATATCATGTTTGCGAAAAAAAATAAATAAAACAACTTTTGCGATTTCTAATACAAATATAGCGCACGTACCGACCACTCACTTTGGCATTTAATCGCGAAATATGGCGCGTGCTCTCGCGACTATATTTATTATTTTCGAGTATATTCCTCGCTCGTGCTGGCTCCTTTTAAATCCTGTCTTATAGCATTAGCATAATTTAATTGATATTTTTTGTTTTATTTATCACGAGTCCGATTAAAGCTCAATGATGCAAACTGCTGAGTTGTGTTCGAGATGAAAAGAGTGGCCGAAACACTTAGAGTAATATTTTTAAAGTCATTTAAGCTATAAATAATAGTGTTCTGTATTTTTAGTTATACACTCGACCTCAAATATTTGCTTATTTATGAAAACTTTTGAGATAGGAATTAATAACAAAGGAATAATTTTGAGATAATTAATGCTAATACAGAATTTTAGATTAAGTTTCTAATTTGTGCCACCTACCTAGATATCGGACTAGTTTCGTTTGGTTATTTTAAAACTATCAGTGTATTTAATACCTATCGTCAACTTACAAGTCATCCTTGTTATTTTTTTATGTTATAGCTTCATTTATTTATCATATATTATCTAAAAATCTTATGAATTGGACCTTTTGGAACTCAATAGTCTATAGTCCAGCTATTACCAGTTAAATTGTATGAAAGTTAAACACGAGCTTTAATATTAATCACATGTAAATCACAGTAAGCAAAGACGGATTCGATTTGTAAAAAGACGATTACAAGTTATCCATCCGAAACCGGTACGATCAAACGGCGTAACCTCGCGACCGAGTAATAGGATTACAAAATTAAATAAAATACTTAGAAGGACAGTCGATAATTAATGCATCCTAGCGCTAACCCGCTGACCCAGACAAGATAAAGTGTCCTTCGTTCAAGGGCGTTCAGATGGATTCGCTGGTCGCGGGCGGCGGGCGGCGGCGGCGGCCCTGCGTGCCCCATAACGGCTCTTCATTAAATTAATTAGCGCGTTAGCGCTAGATGGCATCGCCCGTCGGGGACAATACGGGCATGCTCGTCCGATAAGCCGCGCCGATTTATTGCGTGCATTTTTTGTCAGCTTCGAAATTGTACTCGCATAAGTTAGCCGAGATTAAAGTAATCGAACTTATAAATTTTGCCGCCTCACCTTTCGGAGGCGAGCGGCGCCGACGCGAACTTTGCTCGAATTAATGAGCCGCATCAGATCGAGTCGCACGCAGCCGTTTATGTGCAGATAATTTGCGCGCGCGGAATTATTTTGTCTGCGCGAGCGCGTCGCACCGGCGCGAGGCGGCGTGGCCGCCACCGCCCGACCGGCCGCGCATTATTTATACCTCGCTGTCAGTCAGCATAACGCCCGCTTTGTAAGTTTTCGTCGAGGTAATTATGGTCTACATTTGAGAGCTGTCGGTCCGGTCGCATAAATCACCGTCATAAACAAATTCGTGATTTTAATGTACAGAAATCTGTATTATTTGATTTATAAAAAGTATATGAAATTATGAGAAAAGAATGAAAAAATCGTGTGTTATTTATTTTTATACGAGCGACTGGAGGAACTGTACATCGAAGATTTATAGTTCTTTCTTACATTTCCGAACCCTCAGTGCGAGTCCGATTCGCATTTGATCGGTTTCAATTATTCATTACTTTATTTTCGAGTTTTGCTATAATAACAATTAAAGTGAAAAAAAATAAAAAAATACTTATACATTTATCTTTTTTTATAGGGATTAATCTCAATTTCACACTTTTTGTTTTTTAGCACATAAATATGTGCTAATTTCACAAAATTGTGATACTTTCTACTGGTTCCCTATTACGGTGCAAAAATCCCTTTAAAAACAGGACAAAAGCACAGGGATGAATGGCATAGGCTGCTACTAATAGGGTTTTATTTGGCCTCCTTTGGTTGTGTAATTCTAAAGACTATTACAAAAGTTATTAGGTTTACGCACGTGGAAAGCATTTACAGCGGTCTTAGGTATACCTGCCTCGAAAATAACCTTTGAAGATACATCCATGCCGCGTAACATCCATAGGACGTATTAATCTTCGACGGAAAGTGGTTGAATGGATTTCGATTCAAAAATTTAACACGCTGTCATAAAACAACAAGGAGCTATAAAGCGCACAGCCTTAAAACCGAAATGCGGGCGAGGACGCTGAGGGGTGGAGGGTTGGGTGCAGGAAAACCTAATCTCGACTCATACGACATTCCACGTTGGAACGTGGAGCATGGCTGGCCAGCGCCGGGGCACCATTAAAACCAAACAACCGCCAATAGCCATGAAATTCCTTATAGCGGTAAACCAATTTAGCCACTCTGAGCCCAGCGGGGACTACATGTATTTAGTTGGCCGTAATTTGTCGGCCAACAGCGTCAGCGCCGGAGCGCCCGCTGATTGAGTTTTGAGATCGCGCTACGCTTTGCACCTTCTGCCGGCGGTTGGTGAATTTTATTATGTTTGTTTGATTGCATTGATGTGCGCTATATTGATGACCGACAAGAAATAGACGAATCTGTGTTTATATGGTAACTATGTTAGCGTTCGGGCAAAATGAAACAATTTTATGTCGTAGGTATAATTATAGAATTATTAATATTGTGTAACGTCTTTGTAATTAGAAGTATCTTGAGCCCAAGCATTCATATTAAGCGTTTATTCTATTTGCTGTGTGGTTAAAAAATTCGTGAAATCGTTTGTTATAAACTTTTTAAATATAATTTTGCAATTGCGTAGGTATACAATGTTGGCATATACGTAAAAATAATATAAATATATAATGTAAATACTATTAAATACGAGAATAAGAAACTAGATAACATTTGCTATTATTAGGTACTTTTCATTCAAAACCAAGATGCAAATTTTGTTTATATAGAGTATCAGTTATTTTAATTTTATTATCTCAATTATTTACACACCAAATAATTGATTTATGTTTAGCATTTTTATTTAACAGAAGCTTCGGTCTTTGTGATAATTCTTAATAACTGATCAAAAACAGTTAAATGTAAAGCCGCTTTCTAATTCTAAAAATTTAGGTGACAAAACGAACGAGTCATACCGACAAGGTGACTCGACAGTTCTCCACGAAAAGATCTATTAACGGCATATTAACATCGTCAAAAGAATCTCCTCGTACATGTGAATCCGACTTGGGTGATTAACATTCCATTTCTCTTTAGGCGATTGTTCGCGACCGAAGTGTGAAACCGTTGTTGGCAACCGTTAGGTATATAGGTCATGACTAATGGGAGCTGCCATGGGCTCTGCCATGGTCATCCCGACCACGTCATACTCAGATGGCGGATCTTGGAACTGTTTGTTCCAAGACACGATACGGGTGTCCGTATCGTGTCGGACACCCGTTATGCGTTCTCTAGCTATTCATTTTGTTATGCTTATTTTAGAGTGAGTTGTACTGCATATCGTGTTATTTATATGTATAGTGTTCAAATCTAATTTTTATGATCGTTATAATATGCTTTAGGACTTCGTTCAAAAAGATAAATATTTTGATGAATTTTATAATAAGCGATGTAATGCAATTTTTAAACTGTAATTTTTGACTACATTTGGCTGATTTCTATACTTACTATCCAATTTTTTTCATTATGTTTCTTGATTGCTCATAATGATTAAACTTATTTGAAAAAAAAAATCATGAATGTCTATAACTTTACATGCGATCAAAGTAATTTTTTTTGTTTAGTGTTATTTTTTTCACTTTATTTGTGACAACGAACAGTTACAATATTAAAGTTTCATATTAAGGCATTTTCACATAGTATGGATATACTGTAAGCAGTGGCGTTAGTCACAACTATACGTACAGTTTAATATAAGACTATATTTGATTTAACAATTTTGAAAAACAGAAGAGCTAGTTCATAAAAAAATATAATAATCACTTATATTTTGTTCATAGAATTTTGTAAGTTTCGTTATGCTATGAGAGAAATGACAATGAAAATAAATTGACGTTGTATTGATGTGTTGTGGTAGATATTATTACTGAGCGAAAAATCAATAAGTTATGTTAGACTTTGGTAGACCGCGTACGAAGCCTCGATAGAAAAAGAGATTCCTCGATACAAAAAAAAAACTAAATTCATTTTAAGTCCATCCGGAAGTACCTGTGGGAGCAGGTCATTATTACAGACATAATATTAATAATGATTAATTTTAACATAATAAATTATTGAAGGTTTATAACAAGAGTTCTTTTCGAATATTGGCCATGTTGAATTTGAATACTTGAATTAGAAATTCCAACTGTAAATACGAAAACTGCGTAAGCGGACGGTAGATTTTATGGAACGTTACTTTCCTCAAATAAAAAGTTTTCAGTAACGATAAAGTTCTACTTAAAAAAGTTTAATTATATAAATAACGAAAAAAAGATTTAACTCACGATTTTTGAGAGACTGAGTCATAATTACATATTGCTGCTGATCGTGGAGGCTTGTTATTGACC
The DNA here is from genome assembly GCA_005406025.1 of Eumeta japonica. NCBI lineage: Eukaryota > Metazoa > Arthropoda > Insecta > Lepidoptera > Psychidae > Eumeta > Eumeta japonica. The sequence continues at coordinate 17,944 of BGZK01003720.1, forward strand.
ATTGATTGAATGATTTGATACTATTTAGCCACAAGGGTGTTTATATGTTTGGAAAAACTGATAGTTGATTTTTAAATTTAATTTATACTTCTGGAAAAACTGGTAACAATTTGTATATTTAATACATAACAAACGATGCATTTGAATAAGTACTTTTATAGATACATAGTTATAAATGAGTTATAAACCAATTTCTTTGTAAAAAAAAATCAAAATAATGAACTCAAAAGAATCGATAATAATCTGTTATAAACGCTAATAGTCATTGAGATAAGTTTTTTGAGATACGGAGATAAAACAGTTAGCAGGGATCTCTTAAAGGTTCATTTCAACGAATATTGGCGCAGAACGATTATTTATTTATATTTAATTAAATAGGACATTTATTATTATATAAGCACTTGACGTGTATACAAATAGCTTTTGCACGATTAATGCGTGATATTTCCAAAAAATATTTGAAATGACACTTATCGTCATTTGAATTATTCTCGTCCCCGAGTTTCACTGTCTTATTAATTAACTGTGTCACGGATAAACAATGAAGTTGGCCTTCTTTAAGTGAACGTTTTAGATGGCGCTGAAATCGGTCCCTTTCTGCACCACCCCAAAAATTAGCAAGCATCAGTTAATGAAAGTTAAAAAGGGAGGAGGGGGCGGACGACACGGGAAACGACAAAAAAATCTCAAGACCCGGCCGATTATTAATTAATCGCGGTAGACATCGGCCGGTTTATTAAGCGCTTAATTTCCATTTAGTGGGCGCGATATTTTTTTCTCTCGTCCCGCGCGGGGAAAGTCTCCAGTAGGGATTTTCTTTTATTTGCCGAGACAAAAGGGAAGCCGGAAGGGAATGTAAATGTTTTGTCGCGGTTTCATTTGAATTAATTAACGGATTTGATGACGGCGAACTTTTTCATCGCTCCGGCCCGCAGATTTCGTTTTCGCCGTAACAATGTTTATGGTAAATAAAACTTGTCCGGGAAATGCCTTTTTTTTTCTCCATTCTGAGGCGTGTTTTTTTACTTTTTAATTCGGTCGGTTTGTTAGGCGGAGCTCGCGACGGGTCGAGTTCTGTGGGGGAAACGTTCGGATTTATTTGTGTAATTAGAGAAGTTTGTTCAGTTTCTATTATGTTTGTTTAATTTTGGTTTTGTGTCGCGAATCGGGAACGAAATTAATTCGGAAGCCGCGGTCGACATCGGCGCAGCATCGGGCCGCCTTCAAGAGGTAACCGTTTTCATGTTCACTTGATCCTTGCGCTGATTGGATTTTTAATAGTTTTCGACTTAGATAACGAAAAAAATTAATAAAACGAATGTGAGATTTGTAGAATTGTTTTAAAGTGTGAATGCGGGTGGTGCATGATCGTTACGATCACAAAATTGTGACATGGATTCATTAAAAAAAAGATAATGATAAATTCACTGCACTCGTGAATTAAGAACTTATTTTTGTTTAGTACAAATCAAATTTCAATTGCTTTTCATTAATACAGGAAATATATTTATAGTATGGTTAAAGAACCTCAAACAGTGCTATTTACAGAATAAAGTAAACTCATAAAATTTATTTTATGTATATATATATATATATTGGTTAATAACATAATAAGGGTTATAAGACAGGCTTGATAATTTTCCTGAAAAGTTTCGGCCAAGTTTCACTAATTTGATATATGTATTTTTATAATAAAAATCACATTAAACTCTTAAATATTTAGATAATGATTTTAGAAATACGATATATAAAATTGTAAAACATACATATTTAAATTTCCTATTATTACTCTGACCCCTAGCACCACATTCCATATGACATAGGTACAAAACGAAATCACATCTTTAGTCTCGCTGTAAACACTAAAAGGTATTTTCGAATTGTTTGTAATTACAAAAATCACAGTTAATTTCGTATGCTTAGTTGGTATTAGAGAATTAAAATCTTTTATTAGTCTAGTCAACATCTTCGAAAACGTGAAAAATAGTGATAAAGCTCCTAAAAATATGAGCGATAGCTCATTCGATCCAGAATGACAATTAGAAAAAGATGTTCTGAGGATTTTACAGCACGCAAAAAATTCCAATTGTTATTAACAAATTAAGACGAAAAAAAGGCATTTTGTTTTTTGTTTATAACTCGAGAAATATTTAGAATTAAGAAATTAAAAAAAAAATTCTTAACTAATTATTTAATAATATAAAAATAAAAAAAAAACTATTACAAACAACTAAAAATTGTTTTTAAGAATTTAAAAAAAAATCTTAATTGATCAATGACAATAGAATGGAAAAAAAAAATTTTTTGTTAATTAGTCTATTTGTTTATGAAAAAAATTATAAACAGATAGCGTACAAAAATTTTACTTGGCATTGTTTTATGCCATTACTTAATGTATGAACGGCAATAACTTGGTAATTGTTCAAAAAATTTTTTTCATCATCACGTTTGTTATAATTAAAAAATTTTAAGTTTAAAAAATTATTGTAAAGAAAATAATGTACTTTTTTACACTTTTATCATGTAATCTTCTTAAGTACATGTACAAGAAAGGGTCTATGATGAAAAAAAAATATATAACAATTTTTTAAACTTTTAGACG
>BGZK01003721.1:0-20500 GCA_005406025.1 Eumeta japonica
TGCTCTATAGTTTTCTTTCCATGAATTAGACGCATTCAGTATTATATTATGAGAGTTATTAGTAGTGTGGGCATACATAGATGTAAAAGAGAAGATACACAATCGCTAACTATTTCTACAGCGAAAAATGGCTCAAAGTGTATTTGATGTCTCTGTCTCATATTTTATGATACAATTCTGCAGTGCAGAAAAAAAAGAGGAAGGAACATTATTTATCATCTGACATTTCAACCGAAATACAATAAGATAAGTTTCATTTTGAATGGAAAGTAAAAAGTAACGATCATTTTGTTATTAGAAGACGTAAGTCCTATTTTTTACAATTTACACGTGCTGTTCTAAAACAAAACATCAGTGGACTGATTTAATAAAATATTAAATCTTTATTATTGTTTTTGGTTGAATGTATGAAAAGAAACAAAGCATATTTTTCTTCATAATAAAGCATAATGTAGCAATCATCTAAGATTAATATTAATATGAACAGTAATTTCATAATGTCGATGCAAATATACATGAAAGAACTTGATTTCTAAAGTGTATAGAGCATAGTAATATAAAACTTTCTTATTGTTTATTTAATAAAATAAAATGACGATTCATTAAACAATGATATTTTTTTGATGAACATAATACTAATATATATTTGCTAATAAACAAATTCAAATATAAATAACACAATTTTCTTTGGAATAGGTTTAATCCATTGTATGATTTCCTTTTAGAGATAATTTTAAGATTCGTATAAATATAAAATAAAATAAAAAAAGTTAGAAGGTGACTTCATTAGTATAAGAACAATCTCTATTGTTAAGCGACCGAATAATGTGACAACGTTAAGAGACCGGTGTTGCTTACGTCTATTTCTTTTAAGTCGGTTTATATCTCGGCTTTTCACGCTACTTTAAATGAAAAAATACAAAATACTCATTATCATACGTGATTGATCACCTATAAACAAACTAAATTTCGCTTAAATAAGAAATACCATCATTTATCATAGCTTTTTAGGTGTTATTTTTGCATTTTTTAACAGAACACTTCGACGTCGTAGCGGAAGGTGTGACGAAACTACAGTGAATGCGATGAGCACTAAACTGTCTGTTTTAGCACTCATTTATTGCGGCCGTTTTTGAGCGCAGGACTGTGCGACTTCTCTCTTTATTGATTGGCCTACATTTATAAAAAGTATATAAGAACTCGTTTATAAAAGTAATAATCGTTAACAATAGAACTTTCATTTTTCGACCATTTTACAATTACTATTACAGATAAAATAAATTATTCAAAGTATTTTAAAATAATTAAAATCTGTCTATATTTTTGTCGTACCTACATAAATATACTGTAAATAGATTCGTAGAACATGTGGATAATAACGAAAAGTAGTGACCAAGACTAAAATAAAACTTATTTTTTTGTGCAAATGGAATTATGCCAAAGCATAAGTACGGTATTTTGAACATAGCAAATTATTCGGTATAGAGTATTTGTAAAATTCTGCCAAAGCACTTGTGCAAATGTGGTCCGATATGATTTATCTTTGAAGGTGCAAAAATTGGTCTCAGTTTAGAATCGTTCATTTCAAATTTAGCGCTGAATGTGTTAAACACGCGCATCGATTAGACATTTTAATAAGTAAGATGATCATCCCACTTTTAGGCCACTTCGTTCTACCGTTGGCAACCCTGTTGTCCGGCGGCGGGTGTCGACAACAGTACGACGTGAAAACACCGAGCGATGCGAGCGCCAGGGATAAAGCGCTTAAAGCGCAAACCGCACCGCCGCTGACGTCGTTCAAGGCGCTTCCGGGCCGCGGCTGAGCGCAAAGCAGTATTAGAGGCATGCAGCGCTGAATAGCGAGAAAACTGAAAGGACGATGTAACCTGAAAACAAAAAATATTTACTTTATTTATGTATGTCAACGAAATGAGGGGTTCGATGAGACCCTTTACCGGCCCCCTGAATTTTTTTTTTTAATATTGTGATTATTGGCCTCCACTTAAATTTACAAACATATATAAATAGCAGCTACCAATATTCTTCTATTTATTTATTTTTCGCCTAAAGGACTGTCGTTGAGTCATTAAGCGCAGTGTTTCTCCACGCAGATTTTTGAATCAATCTATGAAACACTTATTGCATACTCTGTAATTAATCACTAATGCACTATTTTTCGGTTTTCACTATTCCATTATTTGTATTTTTTGCAACTTAACCCTTCCAATGGCTTCCGATGTCCGGCAACGATCACAATTATAAGTTTTAGGCGTTTTGTAAGTAATTCTTGAACCAAAAAATAGTCAGTAACACTAAATAACCCTTTTTGATTTATTCTACTCATAATAAATACGCCACTACATCGAAAACTAAGGAAGCTGACTGGCTGATGCAAGTTGATGCAACCGCATCACTAACTCTTTAATGCCCACGGTGGTGGGGAGTCATAACGAGGCGTTACGTCACGTCAAGACGTACCTCGATTCTTCACCGCAACGACCCGTCTTTAAATACTAAAAGAATCAAGGGCTAAGTATAATTTGAGGAAAATAAATATAGTAAAATAGGTTAATCCGTATATTATTAAATATTTTCCGAAATACAATTCATTTTTTACCCGGAAAAGAGGTATGAAAATTTTTATGTAATAGTTTATGTATTTGTGCATCATTTATTTCAAAATCGTTTTGTTACTCGGTTGCGCTCTATATAAAATAACTAGGGATTACAAAACTACAAAATGATGTATTTATGCAAAATGAGCCAAGTTAAACGGTTTCTTTTTCATAAAAATCCTATTAAGTAACACAAATAGTATATATATATATATATATATATATATATATATATATATATATATTGAAAACCTTATATCTTTCACATTATAAAAAAATAAAACTATGTAGATATTAGACTTTAACAAATATGACTCAGGAGGGGCCAATATTCCTTTGAATTTATTTCAGCAGATAAAGATTTTAACATTTACAAAACCTTTAATTATTGACAAAAGGACATTCTGTTTTCAGATTACATATTTTCATAAGGATAAAATTAATTTTATAGTATAAATACTGTAAATATTGCAATATATTTAAAAATAAATTTAATTGTAATAAATATATGATTTTTTATATAAAGATAGGCGACTACCAAAAATTTCTGTGACCTTTTTTCTTGTCAAAATCTCTAACTATGCAAGCCAAAATGAGTATTACTAAGAACCTTGAACAAGCTGCATTTTTGCGCCTCTCATTCCATGCATATCCCAAAACTCAAAGATTGCAATCACAGATAATCGTGCTGGACGCCCGATTGGACAAGCGTGCATATTTAATTATAATCTTATCCGACAAAACCATTCGTTGTATAATAATCATAGGCGGCATACTACTACAAAATGAAAGTGTTGAAGCATTGTTTTGCATTAAATATAAACAATTATTTTACTTAAAAGCTGCAGATTGGAATGTTTAAAATCATTGAGCGGTTGTAAAATAAGAGGAGGTGTAAAAAGATTAAAAATGCTAATTTTGTCTGTAACTCATAATATTCGATTAATTTTATTCCTCGTAAAATTATCTAACACTTTTATAGTTTTGCCAAAAACAAAACGTGTTTATATGCACATAAAGATTAAAAATAAATATATAGTGTCCATCCTGAATGTAAATAATTACAAAAAAACTAGAACTCAATCTGACTGCCAACACCGTCTTATTAGTGTTATAGATTGAAAAAATATAAATGTCGTGTGCGTATTAAAACATCAATTAGTTAGATATACTTTAATTCTAACAGTAGACGAAAATATTACAGAATGCATAAAAGCAATGTCATCAACATTTGAAGTTTTCAACACACTGACAAGTTTTTCAACATGTTAAATCTCTGTTTAGAAAAGTCCCTTACTAGATGTGAGGACTTAAATAAATTGCTCAAAATATTGATTCTGATACTGTTTTGAAGTATTGTTATAACTTGATTTATGCATAACACTCGCTCCCGCATGATGTTTAGCAATAAATTGACCAACCTATAAAAGAAAATTATGCGGGTACTTAAATTTCCAATCGTGCATATATATACATTAGGGCGACCAAAAACAAATTATTTTTTTTTCAAGTCTCGTGTGAAAATATGTTAGTTTACTATGTTTTAAGAGCCCTCAAAGGACAGCTCAAAAAAATTTAAAAGGTCGCTCAATTTTAAAATTTCCAAAATCCTCAAAAATCGATTTTTTTCAAATACTTTTTCTCGTGATTTCATTTCTTTTTACATGAAGATCCTGAAAATTTCAAGTCAAAATTTTAATATTTAGAGGTCGCTCAATTTTTTAAGTTTTCAAATCGAATACTTAAGAATATATATATATATATATATATATATATATATATATATATATATATATATATATATATATATATATATATATATATATCATGTATTTTAAATTTAATCAATAATCACAACCATTTCAATTCAATCATTCGAATAAATTTGTAATCAATGCATTCACAAGGTCGTATTTTGACTTTAAATCGGCCAAGTGTGTGTTGAATATCATATTACGCATTTTTACCCGATATAATCAATTGAATCCTTGAGGTAAATTATAATTTTCATTTGTGTTTTGCTTAACATGCTAATAATAGTACTTAATAATTATTTCTACATTTTGCCCGATATACAAAAGTCAGAAAATTACACGTTTTCGTTCATAGGAATGTACCGGACGGAACACTAGTAAGACTAAAAAAAATGAGTAAATAGTAGAATAAAGGAGATTACAAATATATATATATATATATATATATATATTTGTAATCTCCTTTCAATTCCTTTATTTTTGATATCTTACTCGATAGGTTTGGTTAAAATTTGAACCATACTTGAAATGTGGTGCCAAAAATCCGCCAATTTGTTTTAACAATACCCTCCCGTGGCAGTCAGGTAAAAAGAGTGTGTGTACTTATGTACGCGCATAATAGTTACTCATTTTGCGGACATCCATCAACTTTAAGTTGTCAAAATTCTCACTTAGTAAATAATAAATTTCTCATGTATATTTTGTTAATCTGATCAAAATATCAGCCATGAACATAAAGATTCGAGAATCCATTTATTTTATTACAACTAGATATCTGTTTACGATACTATTTATGTTTACACCACGCTACGTGCATTGACGACTAACTGAAATAGAGAACACGCATGCGCGTCATACTTTCGAACTTTTATTCGAAACTAACTTCATGGTGTCTAACATCGGCGCTCACAACTTCCGTAGCTCAATCAAATACATTCTGATTTTTATCTCAACATGCTTAAAAAGTATAACTTCATAAACTGACCAGATATGTAATTTCTGTTCGGAAGCAATTGATACTTCCTCGACCGAAATCCCAGGAGCCGAGCAGTAAGCAGGTGAACTGACAAAACCCGAAATCAGGTGGTACCTCCTGCCCATCTGGAAATTGAAACAGTATATTTCGTTTTTATATATAAAATAATCGAAAAATAAATAAACTTCGTTGACAAAACACACGAAATTCTAAAAGTATTTTTATATTCGGCCACAGTTCCTAATGTAAGAGGTTGCATATAAATCCGCTTCTAGTATATCATAATGAAACTCATCCTATTTTTAAGTTAGACCTCCAATAATACACAAGTGAAAACTGCATTCTCCCGTTTAATATTTTTGCGTAACGCGCGAGCAAACGTACAGTGGCTTCTATTGCACCAATAAAGAATTTCCATATTAGTATTACATAAATATTTTCCAAATGCAGACATCGGTCAATTACGGTTACTACTTATAGGAAAATATAATTAAGAAAATATATATATTTAAGAAAATTTAAAATTAGAGTATACAAAGCCATGAACAAGCAAATATTTACAGTGTACATGATGTAAAGCTGAGCCCATGACAGCGCCCGCGCAGCGTCATCATCAGCGCCGCCACGGCCAGGGTGGCGCTCGCCGCGTTCAGGTACTTCAGCGTGGTCCACGACCTGTACGTGTCGTCGGAGTACTCCGACGCGCTCGGCAAAGCCAGCCTGATGGAGGAGCACAAAGCAGATGGTTAAGCGCGAATCGATTTCGCGTGATGAGTGTTCGGTACGGCGACATAAATGTTACAAGAAAAAAACACTAGACAAGTCGACTAGAATTCGTAATTTGAGGGTTCCGCGAAAATTTAATTGTGAATATAAACATTTCATCCATTCAGAGTCTAGATGGTTTTGCCTGTTTTCGATACCGATGCTGGCGTGATAGCGGTCCAACAATTCCGAAGATTTCATTATTTTCGTTTTATTAGAAAATTATTCCAAACCTCTATTTGAATAACAATTTTTATTGTTAAATTTTCTTAAGGGAAAGTTAAAAATGTTATCCCATACATCTGTCAACGTCATGATCAATAATAACTCCAACTGCAAGTGTAAGTTTGTAATCACAATGACATATTTTTCTAGGTATAATTATAAATTAGGGATTTTCAAATTTTTCCCTTTACTTATGATGTATAAGACATTGTTTCTTGTCAAATTTTATGATCCTTCGTAAACGGGAGAACACTATTGGTTTCCATTTACTTACAGTGTCAAATATACGGCAAAATGGCCGCCATCTTTTGATTGAATCAGATGTTTGATTTTACTGCAGCTCGAAGGAATGCAGCTCAATTGGAGTTGTAAGAAAATAAAGATAATCAAAAACGTAATCGTAAGCTACAGCCATTTTACAGCTTGTTTTGACACTCGCGAACAAATCGAAACCTACATCATGAGGTCTACCTACCTAGTCATGAAATTTGGCAAAATTGTCTTAGAGCACGATCAAAGGAAGAAATATAAAATCGTTAATTTGGTAAATATATCACAAAGAAAACAAACATTTTTGCAACGACAAGATAACATTTGCAGCTGGAGCAAGAACTGTGATAACGTCCGATGTATGAGCGAACATTTTCAACGGCCCGCTGTGAAGAATTTAAATTAATTCGGATTCTTAAATTTTTCTTAAAACATAGGTATCTTGAAAAAAGAAATAAAAAACTTCTTATCCCGTGACCGATATCGCGACAATATATCTGTATGAAAAATTGGCAAAATCGTCGAGACTCTCGATACGTGAAATAAGTACGTTACATGATTAGAGCTTGTAGAAAGAATCATTCTCAGCGCATATCATTCGCACTTGTTCGGTTTTGAAGTACTTCTTTTGGCACGTTTGGATGAGAGTGAATTTGTGAGCTGCGCGCGCAAACGACATGATGAAGTTAGCCACAGAATAGAAATAATAAAAAATATTTTCAACACTGAATATAGTTACAATACTGAGTGTTCATACTATATAGTACATAGTACAGGTGTTCATGCTATATATTACATAGTACTTATATTCATAACCCAGTTCTTGCAAAATATAGTATTCATATGAATAATCAATTTTGAGTATTAATTTTCTATAATTATTATTTTTGTTCAATTTATTATATATATAAACATTATTTGTAAACTTTTAACATTGTGTTGTGAAAAATTGTGAAAATTTGAAGTGTTTTTAAATATTAGAGGTTAACCATGTAAGTATAATATATAGATATATTTCTAACGAACTTATTATTTTTCTAACAAATAATTGAATAATAAGTACACTTTTTTAAATGTATTTGACTCATTCACATAATGAATAATGATTATATATTTGTACTGTATTGTTATATTATTGTTACGTTAATAAAACATTTTCAATTAAACAAAATCGTTTTGATTGATTTTAATATTTATTGTCGATTACTACTGCATTTGAGTTATTTTAAATATTATTCATACGCCAAAGAAGTATAACTTCTAACGCGTGTACATAAGTACACTCTTTTTAATTAATTGTAGACAAGAATTATTAGTGATTTATTTATCAATCTACATGCTTTTGTGTGTGTGTATAGGCATAAAACTTTATCCTTTTAGATCCTGAAACAATTTATTTACTTTTTGCATTAAATAAATCGATGCCGCCGTATTGGATATTTTTGGAAATAATTGGATATTTTTCTTTACATAAAACAAATTGAAGGATATAAACATGTTTATGATTCAGTTTGCACGGGAATAGTCATATGCAAAAAAATGAATATACAACAAAAAAAAGTACAATTGGAATTGCGCACCGAGTTCCGTATAGAACAAAATGTATTTTTTGTTAAAAACTTAAAAGAAATTATTTCCATTCATTAATTTGCACGAGTGCTCACACTTGGCCGATTTTAATTTATTTTTTTAATTTGAATTATGATCACGCTAAAATTTACGCTTTTTAAATATCACTGCTTTTACTATAAAGCAAGATTTGAAAAAATTAATAAACTGATGAATACTATGTACGCGTTTATGTACTTAGTAAGGGCCAGGTTGTACAAACATTGAAACTATACATTACTTTGAGGTTTTCTTGTAATCTATAAGAAAAGGACTATTTTCTGTGTTTTTTTTTTTAGCCTCAGTACTTTCGGAAATAAGAGCGGAATGGTCAATAATATGTTCATCTATTTTTGAATTAATTTAAAACTGTTTACTTTAAAATTATAAAAAACAAATGTCAACTTAATCCGTTCAGTTGGTGCAGAGCGAATTGTCTATAACAGACGGACAAACAAACAGACAGACGCACGAGTAATTCTATATTTTTCGGATATCTAATATAAAATATTTTTTCATTTGGAGGTACGGAGCTTTAAAAACAAACAGAAGATTAGGTACACTAAAAACTTAAAATTTGCGAATATTTAGAGCATAACTGGAAAAATAATGTATAATACGAATTTAACCACCGTATAATTATATGTTTTTCTTGAAAACGATAGAGGCAAGTAAACGAGCTCCTCGGGTACAACATAACTCGTCAAATTGCCATTTCATTAAAAGCTTTTGTTGCAACCCGTTATAAAAGTTAGTTATATAGTTCTTAAGTTAAAGTTGAGTTAAAATTCTTTCTTGAAATTCTTTGTATAAGCAAGTTTTGAGACTTCACCATATCAAATCATAAAAGTCAACTAACCTCGGTGTGATCACTGCTGTAGTTTTATCTCTGCTTAGACTCTCCCGCATTCTTCTCTCGTATTCTCTTCTCGAACCTCTTCTATCGAGGTCTAAGCTTCTGTTCAATCTGCCTCTGTCCAAATCGAAACTTCGCTCTTGACTCTTCTCCCTAAAACTCCTTACGAACAAGTCGCTTCTATCAAAATCTTCTGGCATGCCGTAGCTCAACTTCTGTAAAGCTTTAGGGCTGACGGGCGATGTTCCGTTGGGACTTCTCGCCGAAGTTAAATTGGCACAGCTCTTCGACGGAGTGACGCCATGGGTCGGTGTGCTGGAAGTTATTCTCTTGGAGGGTGTTATCTGATGGACCCTTGGGCTATCCGATGACCTGTTCATCATCCTGACGGAAGGCTGGCTTCCGTGCCTTCTCAAAGGTTTCCTCGGCGTCGACAGCAGCTCGTGCAGTTTCTGTGTTGCTATCAGATTCTTCTGCGACATTTTCGGGGAGAATGTGACGATCTGCCTTCTCGGCTCTTCGTCATCGGTGGGCACGATAGCGTAACGGTGGATCTTCCCATTGACGGTCTTCACTATCTCCGTCGGGATTTCTTTCATTTCATTGTCGTCGGGGCCGTCAACGTTATATTCTTCTATCTCGTCGGCGTCGGCTTCCACTATTCTCTTCTTAGTCGGCGAATAATCTGCTATATCGTCCAAATCGTCTGCAATCACTTCGTATCTATGTTTGGTTCGCTCTTCCTGGCCGTCGCCGGTTTCTAAATAACTCCTTTGTTTCAAACTCAAAGCCGATCTCTAGTTCTTCGCTTCTGCTTCTAGATCGAGTCGAAGAACGGAACGAAGAATACTTGATAGAAGACTGTCTCTGAAAACTCGTGCTCGAATTCGTTCTAGAATGTGTAAACTTGGCCGGTTTCGGCGGCGCTCCGGCGGTTCGTCTTTCGATATTTCGCTATCCTCAAGGTTGTCAGATATGTCCGTCTTCAATCTGTGGTTCGGTCTGTCGCGAGCCGGAGCTTTTCTGGGTGAATTGGCTCCAGGGGCGGCATTCTGGGTCTATCCGGTGCGCTTATCTTCGAACTTACGCATGGCGTCTTTTGGCTGAACACCACTTCGCTCTGCCCGCAAAATGCCGGATTTGAGTAATACTTGTAGACGATCTTGGGAGAGTCCATTTTGTTTCTTTTCTTCTTTTTTTTATTAGATTATCATAAGTAACGCGCCTGCTAGACCATATCTCCTCGTTATTTCGTGGGGTGCTCCACGTCACTCTTTCGCTTAACTGGCCTTTTTCTGTTGTCGCGATTACCACTTTGTGCATCAAGTTCGATTGATTTTTTTTCACTGATGATATTGTATTATTAATGTAACCATTAATTATTTGTGTATATCGATAAACACTCATTTATTTATTTACTTTTGGTATTATTATTTTAAAAACTTAATAATGCAGTAAGTTTGTTATACATTACACTAAAACTGCTTTCCCGTTGGTACTATTAACTGTCGTTTATATAATTTATTTTATTAAATAGATGGCATATTAAAACACTCAAGACACTATATTTTGCAACACATGTCTTAATAAACTATTTATTTATTTAATCAGTTTACAATATTTTATTGGTGAACGATTAAATAAATTTACCATAATTGTTTAATGAACTTTATTATATTACACCACGATTGTCTTTTCGCTTCCACCATAAATTCTAAAATTAATCTAACAAATAATTAAATACGTACAATATATACGCATTATCTAACATAATTAATAAAAAAACACACACAAGAATATCAGACTGGCGTAACGTGTTAACTTTATAACGGTCACCCGTAAACTAAAAGGAAAAGGCCTTTCTATGGCGGCGCAACGCACCCTCCGTAACTTCAAATGGTACATTCCTTGAATCGATTTCGAATTTTAACACAATACTATGTAAGAAGAACGCATAAAGCCCAATATAATTGAATTTTATTTTATTCGATTCCATAACTTTAAAATATCGTTTTAAATATATTTCCAATTTATCAATAAATTCTAATAGTTATAATGTTGTAGGTCAATATTTTTATGGTTTAGTTAAATAAATATGATAACTGCTATTTTAATAATGTTTTAAAGCTTTCATAAAAGGGGAAATAAAGTTTGACAGTATATTCGAATTAAAACCATTATTAGGGTTCTGCATCAAAGCAAAAAACGGTTTCAGAAAATTCCATATGACGCCCTCATAGAGACTAACAATTTTCCGAAATATAATAATTACATCAGCTGTTGCCTTGCATTTTAATAATTAAAACTAAATTTATTTTAATGATAAACCATGAACTACTACGAATGTTGACATTATTTAAAATTTGTCCAGAAATAAGTTACGTTTTAAGAGTTTCTCCTTTATTTATATATTTTATTGAATAGCATGTCAACTACAAACATAATTGACGAATTTAATAAGAAAAAAAAAATTCTTTGCACATTTTTACAATTTCACAAACAGTCATAAATTTTGCACATGTACAATCGCATGGCAGCCGGGTCGTCAAAACGTCACCTTTAATAGTAGGAGGTATCGGCTTCATATCCTGTGAACGGGCGAACTGACCAATAAGCTTCAAACTAAAGCGAATTGACACTCGCTTCGATTCGGAAGTTAAGCCGTCTGTCCAGGTCTTAGCCGAGTAGACGGCACGGCTGCGTTCTTTAGAACCAATACCCATTGGGGCATCATATGGCGTTCTTATGATCCGAACGGTTCAGTCCATATTATTAAAATGAATAATATTATAGAGGCGCAAGTGATTCTGTCAATCTGTTAAGTTAAAAACTTACTTACTTATTTAAGTTAAAAACAACCTAAGCTGCTGAACCGATTTTTTTTTTGGTTCGAACCTTGCGGAAAGACTAGTCCGACCATTGGTCTGTATGTCTTCTTATAAATGAACAATGGTTAAGCCGATTTTGATGAAATTTGGTATTAGAATACGTTATTGGATAAAATACAAGATACTGTCTGTTCGTCTGTCCGTTTGTGTCTATATTTTGAAAAATAGACAATTTAAAATTAATATTTTTTTTTGTTTAGTCATATAGGTTTGTTTGCTCTCTTTTCATGGAGAAGAGATAAATATAGAGACAAAGATCGAGAGTTACAGAGTAAGAAAAGATATAGAGATAAGGGATGAGAAGATTAAGAGAAAGGAAGATGAAAAAGACAGGGAAAGCGAGAAAACAAAAAGCAAGAAAGAGAGCGAGCGGTAATGTAGAAAAATTAATCTGGAATAGGCACGTGATAGGTATTGGTGATCGAACAGGATCACGCCATGAAAAATCTTGAATCAGGTCTTTCTAATGGACGTAAAGCCAGACTTCATGTCATAATTTAAGGACCGGAAGGAAATTTATGTGTGGTGGGGAACAAAATAGCAAACCAACGCCTATACGTCCATCGGTCATACGACTTCATGATAATGAAGCTAAACATTACATGTTGCGTTAAAAATAACTATTTGATTTTGGTTATAATATAAAAAGTCGAAAGTAACATGACAAAACAAGTAACTTCTACGCCGACGATATAGGTACGGAACTCCGACGCGTCGATGGCGCGCTTGATCGGGTTTTTAATTCGTCACCACGTGAACCGGTAGAACGGAAGGAACGGTCCCCTATGGTAAACAATTTAGGTCCGGCCATACGTGCAAAGAATAAACAATATTTTTTGTGACACTTAACGTCACAAAATAGGCGTAGACGTTCTGGAGAAATAATTGTTTATGCTCTTTGCTATCATACTTAACCTTATAATTTTTCAATTATATTTTCTTTACCAAAAGCTTTTGCTACAGTTGCAATAGAATATTTAATAATATTCTTTGTTTTAAAAAGAAACAATTGAGAATTAATCGAAAGTAAATGCAAAATAGATAAAAGAGAAATGAATTAATTCATACATTTAAAATTGTGTTTATTTTATACTTATTCCAATTTATTACAGATTTTAATGATAGAAGAAGAAAAAGTCACAGTGTTTTGTATGGGGCTTTCCACGTATAAAAATGAGACATAAAATACGTTAATATTCTTAAGCTATTTCCTGCAACGACATATTTTGCAGTAAGTGTACCTACCAAAGTATTTATTTATTTGCCCCTTCAATTTTTGAACCGTCTTTTTAAAGTTGAGAACAGCATGAGTAATAGAACTTTGAATTAAAGAATCGAATATTATTTTCAACAAAATCTGTTAACATTTTTTAAATACATTGGCGTTACTACTCCTCTTATACTCTTATAGTAATTTATTATAGTCTTATATATATATATATATATATATATATATATATATATATATATATATATATATATAATTATAGTAATATATAATAAATTACTACTCTATAGTAATTTAACGCCAGTCCACACGGGCACAAGCGAATTTAAGCCAAATGGATGATGACCTACATTTTAAACGTATTTTTCCCCAATATTGTTTTAAATTTGTTAAAAAATAATGAAATTTAAATTTATAAAGAGTGATGCGATACTACATTTGATTAATCTCCAATTTTCAATTACAAATTGCGTCATTCCTTTCGTTGATATGGATCCCGCATCCAACTAGGTCAACTCATCACTTATTAATTTTTTTTGTTTTACAATAACAATGGAATTAGAAGGTTTCGTTATTGGTTCAAAAATACTCTTATATTTTTAGCAATTTCCACTGTAAATGTTACACATACATATATTTATATATCGGTATACTTATCAACAGCGCGATTCGATTGCGTATGCATACAAAACTGTTTTTGCTAGCACATTTGATCTGACGATCAGACGGATCATGAATTTCGGTTTGAGATATGATACAATCGCTACTTGCTAGTACTCCCACGATAGGGGCCAATTACATTTGCGTGTTATCCTTTCGACCATTAACCTACATTCTCATGACATTAACGTCACGTTAAGATGATCGTTGTGTCTCGTTGTGGGCCCACTTTTTTTCGCGCCTTTGCCCACCTGCGCCTCGCGCACGCGCTTGCAACTGTACACATCTCGTCTCATTTTAATGTAATCTTGCTTTCTGTTCTAAAGTATGGTCGGAGGAATTGTCACTATATTTATATTGTATAGAACAAATTAGGTTGTTGGAAATTGTTGGACACCACAAGCCTTCCTGGCTACTTGGGATAGACGTTAAACTGTTCTTCAACCTTTTTAGAATTCCAAAGTAATTTACAATTGAACTTAATTAAACGATAGATTGTTATATGTAATAGATTATATAATTAGAAAACGAATAACTCATAATTACTATTTACGATATTTACTTATTAACATATTAGTATTTACGTCATTATATTATTATAAGAAAGATTTTGGTTACAAGATGATAGATGCTTATGAATAATGAAAAATATTTGTTTTTACAGCAGATTAGTATTTTCATTATTTTGGATACAAAAATATTTTTTCTGCGAGTAGTAGTTAAAAATAACTGTAAAATGATATAAAATTAAATGCTATTTGATATGTACATTTCTGTTTCCTTAATTTTTTAAATACTTATAAAATATTTCTTTTTTTCAGGACTTGATGTATGAAGAAGTTAGTTCTTTTTGTGAAAAAATATTTATTATGTTAGCACGAAAAGATTGTTTTCTTTGGTGCGCAAAATATAATTCTAAGATGGCGCCTATGGACCCTCAAAAGCGCACGCGCCATCAGCGCGTAACGGTCGCGCAGCTGCCGCGAGGACAGCTGTGTACAGGGATCCATAGCAATCGGTTTAGTTATCAAAGGTATTTCGATGATTTCAGGATCTTTATATTGCTTAGTTTTAAAATTATTGGTAGAATTTCTCAAGTTAAGTCTGTAAATCTATAAATTCTCATAAATTTTCTACGTCTATCAGTGGCGTAACTATACCATCTGGGGCCCATGGCAAATTCTTTGGGCGGGGCCCTATCAGTAAAAATCGTCACGTTGTACTTGACGTACTTGAGTACCTACTTAGTTTAATTTTAATAATAATAAAAAATTAATGTAGTTAACCAACTAATTAAATTTTATTTTCAAGAGAATTTAATTTCAATAAGATATTTATTAAAAAAAATCTTTTCTCCGAGCTTTCTGTTCCGCAAAAGTATCTATAGAATTTTCAATAGACAGAATAGCCAAGTTACGTAATCTGTCTTGTCCCATGGAGTTTCTCAAATAGGTTTTTATTAATTTTAGTTTTGAAAATGATCGTTCAGCACTAGCTGTAGTCACAGGAATTGTAACAAATAACATTAATGCAGTGCATACTTCAGGAAAGCTGCAGGACATAAAATGATTCTTTATTATTAATAAATCAGCAAGGTCTCTAATACATGAAGACTTTTCTATTTCGTCTCTGAAAGTGGACTGAAAACTGAGAATTTCCCTGGAAAATGATTCAAATAGGTCTTTTTTATGTATATCAACAAATTCTAGAGCTTTTTTTAATAGATCAGTGTCATTTAAAATTTGCGAAGTCGAAGGTTGCAAAACACTAAAATTGGAAACAATTTCATTCATCGGCAGGAAATGCAATTTCAGTTGATTAATAATGATGACCAATACTCGATAAAACATGTTCACTTTGAACAAACTTTCTGGATCTTGGAGACGCTCATCTTTGCAAAGTTTGTCAAAATGGCGATTTACCTTTCTCTGACGAGTTTTAGAAAATTCAGGGTTAATGGACCATTTTTTTGCTAAACTATTTACTTCCATTTTTAAATCTGCAAATTCATATCGATACCTTTCCAATTCCTCTAGACAAATTTTCAAACGTTTTAAGGCATTTGAAAGATCGATGGCTTTAGACTGAAGTGCTTTGGAGGCAGCATCGACAGTTTATATAATTTTGCAATGGAAAACCAATAAAATAATAAAATTGTAGTTCTTGATCTTTTTGAGTGAAATAGCTTCATTTCTTTCATCTGATTTGGAATTTCACAGAACTGTTATCGTAAGCGCTTTTCGGACTTCAACAAACCGAACTTTTAAAGCAAAAACAGCATCATAACGTCCAGCCCATCTAGTAGGGTTTAATGATTTTAATGTTTTTGAAGTTGAAGACTCCTTTCTTTATTAGATATAAAACTTGATAGAATATACAATCTTGTGATACTATGTCTAAAAAATTATAAATTTGTTGAACTGTATTAAAAAATTTTTGCATATCAATAACCTCTCTTACTGCATCATTAAGTACTAGATTTAAATTATAAGCAGCACAGTGAACATATACGGCTCTTGGCTCGATATTTTTTATGAGTTTTTGAACTCCACCATAAGTCCCTTTCATTGTGTTAGCACCATCATATCCTTGTCCTCGACACTTATTTAGAGGAATATTTTTGTCATTTATAGATTTAATAATTTGTTTGGACATTGCTAAGGCAGTTTGGTCCTCAACTTCATGAAATCCTAAAAATGGCTCTTTAATGACGAGTGCCTTTGGGATTTCAATACCATCTTTCTCGATCATACAATAACGGTAAAGTTCACACATTTAATCATTTTTTAAAATATCTTGAGTTGTATCGAATATGATAGAGTAAAATGATATTTTATCTGGCCTTTTGGTTTGCTTAGCAATTCTTGTAAAATCGGGTCGTACTTTCCTAATAACTCAACAATACTCAAAAAGTTTCCTAGAGAGCTCAGATCATTGCTATCTGCCTTTTCTCTGTGGCCACGAAAGCCTAAATTACACGTTGAAAGTGTCAGAGTAACATCAAGTAGACTAGAAAGTACTTGGCGCCAAAAGATTTTCTTTTTGATCACGGACTCTTGCTCTTCATCGAGTGCTCCGGTAGCCGCCACTGTTGATACGTAAGACAAGAATCAGATGAATTTTCGATGTCTCGTGTCTTTCTATGGCGTCTACAATATGTTTCCAGTCGTCATAGCCTTCCATCCAAACATTTTGTATTTTTTAGATGCCCGATTTGCGAATAACCAACACGGTTCACAATACGCCTTCTGAAGTATTAAAGAATATGATAGCCATGTACGTTCAAGTTTCACGCCAGACTTGGAAACAATATAGTAATGTTTTTCTAGAAAAGATCTATTGTCTATCTTTTAGAAAGGCCATAAAATTTACAATGTCCGTTTTCGATCACGAACCGTTTCACTTGATCAGTTAGCTCTTTAAAATTACCCTTATCAGTAACATATGGTGAAGATTCAATATTGTTCACACTAAAATATGGTTCACTTTGATTTTTGCTAGTACCTTGTTGTGGTTGTTCTGGATCTGGATGGACACTGGTGCCGGGTGCTGCATCTGATAATTCTGGTATACTTTTAGTAAGGTCCAAGTCTTCACTTTTGAAGCACTGTCCAATCGTGTTTCCATTAATAAAATCATCATTCTTCAAGTACCGACTAATTTTAGATAACTTTTTATTTTTTTCTTCAGTCTCCCTCTTTCTCTTTCGTTTTTCACTCCCATTTAGATATTTTCTAGAACTAGACATTTTATTATGTAACTTTCACAATTACTTTATTTTGCTTCAATAAAGCAGCAACTACGAAAAAGATACAAATGGCCAATTCCATTATAAAATAATTAAACAAAGAATGCGCAGTAGAGCCCTCCGTAAATATAAAACAGCAAATCCGATACCCTAACGTAGCCTTGCTACTCGCCCAACGCCACGAAAAAGTACTTTCTTGGTTAACAAAGTGAAATTCCGCGATCGTCAACGCTCACCCGCGCCACCGACGTACCGCGACAAAAATGAACCTTAATGAAATCTTAATGCTTAGTTTGAATCTGTATTATGATCTTTAGCTGTCTCACTTAAAATATATATCTTTTAAGTAAAATAAAATTACATAATATAAATAAATAATAATAAAACAAGTACCTACTCTTGGGCCGGGGCCCTCTTGGGTCGGGGGCCCGTGGCATTTTGCCAGCCCTGCCGCCCTATAGTTACGCCACTGACGTCTATCAAAATATTGTTAATATTTAACGTATAGGTGAATTTGACAGAATTTAACCATTCCAAATTTTTTTTTATGTAATATGTAGTGGAAAAAAAGAAGTTGAACCGTACTATTAAACTTATGTTTTAAGGGAACCTCCATATTTTTTTAATAATATTTTTAAATACATTCTGCGAACATTTTCTCATTTTTTATTCAAATTCATATATAAAATGTTATTTCATTATTTCTTTTGATACGTCATTATTTCATAAATTTACCACTCGTTTGTTTGGAAGGCAGTTTGCCTTCAAGGTATGTTGATTGATTTCGATTTTTATTGTAGTTATACCAGCCCAGTCTGCAAAGAGAACTTTATCATTAGGTTTTGGTTCTTTATTATCTGTTTTATCGAAATAAATTTTGTTATAATGAATTAAATACCAAGATATTATTTATTTTCGCAATACCGAATGCAAAATGTTTATTAACTCTGCACTTACTTCCCCCTCTATGGCCGTGAACTTGGACCTTACCTAGGTACTCATCAAAATATTGTTGATGTTTTGAGATACTTTTAATCGGATACATTATTTATGCACTATTTTTAGTATTTGTAGAAGTAACACTATTCAATCTTAACTGTGTAATGAAAATTTATATAACGTATGATAGCGATAACTTATAATAAGGAATAATGTATTTTTTATAATTATAAGTATATGATATTTAATATTAAATAATCCAGATTACCTACTAGACTTATTTTTCTTAACAGTCCCACAGTATTATTATAACAAAAATAAAATAAAAAGTTATTCGTGTTTTTATACAATATAATGAGTTTTCTAATATTTTTTAATTCGGTAATTATGCGATCATTACTACATTAAAATATTTAATGAAACCGCATTGTTACGTACAAATGTACATCTAGTTCATTTTTGTAGTTTAAATAATTCATTAAAAATTTCATAATACCCACGAAAGGAATATTCATTTTCATACGTTTATCGCATACGAGTCTATAAATATACATAGAACGTCAACTACACGACATTTGTTTGTCGGTCACTCACTGGTTGGTAACGATAAAAAGTGGTGACCGTGAATCTCGAAAAAAAAAACAACTGCCAAAAATGACAGGCCGCGGAAAAGGCGGGAAAGGTATGGGCAAAGGCGGCGCGAAACGTCACAGGAAAGTGCTGCGGGACAACATACAGGGCATCACGAAACCTGCGATACGCCGCCTGGCGAGGAGGGGGGGCGTCAAGAGGATCTCTGGGCTGATCTACGAGGAGACCAGGGGGGTGCTGAAGGTTTTCCTGGAGAACGTGATAAGGGACGCCGTGACCTATACGGAGCACGCGAAGAGGAAGACCGTGACTGCTATGGACGTGGTTTACGCGCTGAAACGCCAGGGACGGACCCTGTACGGATTCGGAGGGTGAAATGATAAGTCTAAATTTGATTGAAATAATGAAATAAATCTTATTGGTGTTTCTTAATCCCCTTTTGTTAACAAATGCTCTTTTAAGAGCTGCGCACACTATCTCCGTTTCTGACGTATGTATTAATTTAAATGAGAAATTTGTCGTGTTTAGCAAATATATAATCGAATACACTAGTGTAGACGGAACATTGGATTATTGAATATTTTGAGCAAGTCGTTACAATTACATAAAATTAAATTAAATTAATAAAAAAAAAATAAAGAAAAAAAAGTGGTATTTTGTAATGGTAGGCTAAAACCATTTCAGAAAATTTGCCTCACAGTCATTGTATCGTATAATGACAGAAGAGAGATGATATGTACCCAAATCAAAAGTTTGTAGTTAATTTTCCCATATGAAATAGTGTAATCAATTTTATGTTCAAATACGTAACAACTTATTGTGTGCTTATAGCTGAAAAAGAATGTAAGCAGTACATATTTAAGCATAATATGAAAAATAAGTTATATTTAACTGTATTCAAAATATTACAATTTAACTTAATTTTAATTTCGATATAATCCAAGTCTTGAATATTAGAACTTACGTAAATACATACTTCAATCGTAACAGACAGACGAGCGTCGTAGCAATTACTTAAATGATGGTCTATTTTCAATAGAGCAAACTCTCTAAAAAAAGGAATATATTGTAATTCCTATGACAATCTTTTTTAATATTTCATTATTCCTAGAAACCTTCGAGTAAAAAAAAAACCAAAGAAAATACAGTTCTTTGCACCCTTAATCCCAATAATAGTAACAGTTGATTATGAAAAAAAAAAAATTGAATTATCGCATATTTATATTTTTCTATGATATCGATATTGCATTTTTTAAATATGTATTTTTTTAATTAATATCATCACAGCAATTTTAAATGTATTTAGAAAAGTAGAAAAAATATCACGTACGCAGTAAATGCTAGGTGGGGATACTACAGTGGTAAGGATGATACAAA
>BGZK01003722.1:0-20484 GCA_005406025.1 Eumeta japonica
TATATATTTCTTGGTAAATATTACTTTGCATTGATATTGCAAAAACAGAATTAATAAACATATTTTTTTATTCGTAAAGAAGTATACGGCATCTAATTCACAAGTTAAAATCGATTTTAATTCTTAGTAAAGGTCCTAAACATATGAGCGATAGTTTATTGGAACCAGAATGACGTCTAGAAAATGTATTGAAACGGTTTTACAGCACGCAAAAAAACTCAAATTATTAACAAATTAAAATGAAAAAAATAAGATATCTAGTTTTTTTGTAAATAGTTCAGTAACTATGATTAATCAAGAATTTTACAAAGAAGGTTCTTAAAGAGGAGTAGATTTCCCGAAAAAAAGTCAACTCCTGAAACTTTATCTATACTATTTATAATTTTAATTTAACGCTCAAAATATTGCTTCGCGCGTCTGCTACGGCGAGCGCATGTTGTCTTTAAAGTAAGAAGACCATACAAAGTATTTTTTTTATACCAAAGAATAAAGTCCCATTAGAAAAATAATTTGAAGTTTATTTTTCAAAAGTTGGTAACTATTGGTTAGGTACCAAAATTTTTTCGGACCTCCATTTTTATTGAAGGCAACAAAAAACGTATAAACAGTCTAAAAGTCTTGCACTTATAGGAGCTTTTTTTATATAGATATATACTTAACAAGATCATGTTATATAAATGGTTTATTTTGAAGAGAAGAAATGATAAGAAATTCAAGGTTTGCTCTTTTTTGCTCAAACGTACAGAATATATTATTAATTAAACCAGTACAACATTTGAAAATTACGTGAAAGAACCTGATAATAAAAGCGCACATATTGCCCCTTAAATGATTTACTGACTTTGCTGAAACAGGTTTTATGAGCAGCAAGGTCATTCTTATGTTTAGTGTCAATATTAAAAATGTCGCTGATTTTTGAAAGATTTATGTATTTATCTTGACATGTACGAGGTTATCGTATATATATTGTGACGGTACATTTAAAATAGTGATTTCTTTAAATATTTCTCTGAGAGATGTTGTTCTCAAGTTATAAATGGCACGAATAGCCTGTTTCTGCAGGACAAAAATTGTACTTATTACGTCGGGTGCATGACCCCATAATAAAATTCCATAGGTCATGAGACTATGTACATTTTATGTGCTTAATATGAGGATTGTAGTGAAAAGAGCATATCAAGCAACCATATTTCAAGATACTTCTAATAAGATTATAATATATATTTAAAAGCTGTGATACTTCTTGAATTATATTGCAGACCTGGTGACGAATTCAACCAGATCTTTAACAATGTAATCTGTCCGCAAAGTGAGCTTATTATCAATAAGAATACCAAGATCCTTAACAACAAATTTACGTACTAGTATGGAATCTGAAAATTTATATT
Source organism: Eumeta japonica (assembly GCA_005406025.1). Taxonomy (NCBI): domain Eukaryota; kingdom Metazoa; phylum Arthropoda; class Insecta; order Lepidoptera; family Psychidae; genus Eumeta; species Eumeta japonica. Next base: position 1,389 of record BGZK01003722.1, read on the forward strand.
CAAAAATTATTTTGTTGATTTTTTGGGTAAACGAAATAATAAAGCGTTTGCTGATTTTGCCCACTATTTTATTTGTTGAGCATCGCTTATATAGCACGACCAAATCCTTTTGAAGAACAGTACAATCATTTATGTTCTGATAGAAGCAAATATCTTGAGATCGTCAACGTATAGGAAAGAAATGCCCCACAAGTGATCAACAAGTAAGTGTAATAAAGAGTAGAGGGCCCAAGTGTGAATCTTGACGAACTTCAAACGCTACAAGTGTTGACGCTGAAATATGACACTTAATAGCAACTAATTGGCTCCTATTTTTAAGATAAGAATATATTCATCTATATAAACTACCGTGAATGCCATAAAACAACATTTTATTACACAAGATTAAATGGTTAATCTAGTCAAACGCAAAGAGAAAAAAAATTCTTTACTTATTGTATATTTACTCTATTTTAAATATGAAATATATAAAATCACATATGCGACAGTACAAATGATCTGTTTTCTTCGAATATAAAGCCGAATGCTTTCATAAACATATAGCTTATAAAAAAGCAATCGTATGCACAAACTTCGGGGGGCAATGTGATTAAGAAAGAATGTTATCGACCTACGTATTTTTTCAATTTATCAATTTGTATATTATGCGACGAGCAAAGAGAATAATATCACAGCGTGTAAAGTAAATTCGGTATGTATCGAGTCCAAGTGGCGTTCGAGACTCCGAGGGCGTATCGCGGCTGACGCCGGTCGCAGGCGCCCGGAGGTCGACCTAAATGATCCGTGCGACGCACCGTGTATCGGACGCGTGACTGAAATACAGTAACACGCATTACTCAGTTGAGAGCTTCAGGGCAGGCGCTAATATGTATATTCATAATAGGGGGGCGGGGCGGGGCGGGGCGGGACGTGACCGGAAAATCGATACTCTTAACTTGCTAATGGCTTATGTGAGCCCGGTGTTAAGTATTTTATTTTTTGACTTTCAGTAAATTCGCCTCGTGCTTAATAACGAACATAATAACGAACCGGCCAACGCCATTTTCTAGGAACTGAAATGAAATAAATAAAACATCCGTGTTACATGTACAACATATACAATAGTAGAACAAGACGTCACATCCGTAACCCAAAGCCCACCCCGCCCGCCTCTAGTCCCGACTACGCCTGTAGTTCCGCCGCCTTGTACTCCGGTTCCGCTCTCGGTTACAGAACAATCGATTCATTATGAACATTTCTCCGCTGATCTTCGGGTACTATTCTTAAACGGTACCTTTTTTTATACTGCCTGAACTTGGAGACATATTCGATGTCCTCTACATAGTTTCAGACTTTTCTAACTAAATTTCATCTAAGTCGTTTTGTAGAACAGCCAAGACAATATTTTTTACAATAAGTGCCTAAGAAATACTTGTTGAACCGAGACGATAACTTACATTTCTGACAAATTTAGTTAAAATTAGCCATAAAACATTAATACTATCAAAACTTGTTATCCTATTTATTACCATATATTTATTTAAATAAAACAAAGCCGTTTGCGAAGTATAAAAATTTGATGCATTTTTGCAATAATTGGGTAATACATCTTTTTCGATTCTTTAGGAGCGATTTTCAGAAAAGTATAAATTACGTGTTAACAATTTATTTTTAAGAACACTTTTGCCAAATTCAAAATCGACAGTCATTTAACTTTATCTTTATAGGAAGCATTATCTGCTTATACCCTTAAGGGTTCATTTTTCTAATTCGTATCTGTGTGAATCATAATCAATAAAAACGACAACAAAAATTATTAACTTTGACCATTTGAAACATCATTAATAATTGTATCTATTAATCTATTGCACTGAAACAGTCGATTACAATTAATTTTTTCAGGAGTTTCAATATTTCATTGTTAGATCTAAGAAAAGATATAATCAGAAGAAGAAAGTATAGTTTTACGCCTATTTAAGGACGGAAGAGCATTCTGAAATACGCTCACGAAAATAAGAAAATTTCAAACGTTATGTCAACGGACCGCGTGAAAGTCATTTTTCCTGAGTCGGATCTTCGCTGAAGAAGAAAATGCTTATATTTTTCGTTAAAGGAGAGATAAAGGTTAAGTTACATTTAGGGCGTAAGCCGTCGAGTGCGGCGGCCGAGACCGCGCGCCGGAAATGGAAGGCATGATTGATGCGAAGTATGTCTGCCAGAGGGACAGGCCGCGACGCGCGCCGACGACCCGATAACAGCGCTCGCGGCTCGCTCACACCGCGTCGAAAAAATCTGTGATGTATCAGCCGGAGCACAAAATAAAAACGATTCCTTTAAAAAAGTCATATAGCAAACGCATCTGCGTGAAACTTCTGTCATGCCGCGATGAAAAACAGAAGTAAATAATTCTTATTTCACGTATGGTGTTTGTACACTTTTGTCGAAAATTACGATAGGTCTATTTATTTACCACCTCGTTGTATCGGTAATACAACAAGGACAACCAGAAAAAAAAATTGGTTCAGGTCTTCTTTTTTCGTATATACAATTTAAGTGTATTGCATCAATGTCCAAGTATTATGATCATTTAAATATTTATTTACATAATAGTAACAATTATTGATTTTAGAAAAACCGACAAAAACGTCTAGGATAGCATGTTATATTTTTTAAGAATTAAACACAGTAATCATTCTTTTTTCTGAATTTTATCAAAATTATTTAGTTTTTTGAGATAATTTGAGAGACTTAACTTATAAGCTATTTTGGCCGATAAAGCATTGATCTTTAATATCGAAAACAGAATTAAAATCGATAACAAATTGGAACCGGAATAAAATCAGTTCAAGATCAGGCCATGAACGGGAGTGCAATCAAAACTGAAAGCAAGCCAAGAAGAGCGCTACCGACAGCGAAAACATAAGCAAAACCAGGAAATAAAGTAAATCCATGAGCAGAAATGAAATCGGAACTAAGAGCGGAATTAAGTTTGGGAGCGAACACCGAAATAATAACAAAACAAAATAATAAGTATATCATAACGAAACATTTTAGTGTATTTGTTTTTTATGCGATAAATATTAAATCATTGGAATGACGTCGGTGAAGAGGGCTTAAGAATAGCGCCAAATACGAGAGCTGTCAAAAGACGGCCTAAGAACGACGCCATACACGAGAGCTGTCAAAAGATGGCTTAAGAACAACGCTAAACACGAGAGCTCTCAAAAATGGCCTAAGAACGACGCCAAACACGAGAGCTGTCAAAAGATGGCCTAAGAACGACGCCATACACGAGAGCTGTCAAAAGATGGCCTAAGAACGACGCCAAACACAAGAGCTGTCAAAAGATGGCCTAAGAACGACGCCATACACGAGAGCTGTCAAAAGATGGCTTAAGAACGACGCCAAACACGAGAGCTCTCAAAAAATGGCCTAAGAACGACGCCAAACACGAGAGCTGTCAAAGATGGCCTAAGAACAACGCCAAACACAAGAGCTGTCAAAAGATGGCCTAAGAACAACGCTAAACACAAGAGCTGTCAAAAGATGGCCTAAGAACGACGCCAAACGCGAAAGCTGTCAAAAGATGGTCTAAGAACGACGCCATACACGAGAGCTGTCAAAAGATGGCCTAAGAACAACGCCAAACACAAGAGCTGTCAAAAGATGGCCTAAGAACAACGCTAAACACAAGAGCTGTCAAAAGATGGCCTAAGAACGACGCCAAACGCGAAAGCTGTCAAAAGATGGCCTAAGAACGACGCCAAACACGAGAGCTGTCAAAAGATGGCCTAAGAACAACGCCAAACACAAGAGCTGTCAAAAGATGGCCTAAGAACAACGCCAAACACAAGAGCTGTCAAAAGATGGCCTAAGAACAACGCTAAACACAAGAGCTGTCAAAGATGGCCTAAGAACGACGCCATACACGAGCTGTCAAAAGATGGCCTAAGAACAACGCCAAACACAAGAGCTGTCAAAAGATGGCCTAAGAACAACGCTAAACACAAGAGCTGTCAAAGATGGCCTAAGAACGACGCCAAACGCGAAAGCTGTCAAAGATGGTCTAAGAACGACGCCATACACGAGCTGTCAAAAGATGGCCTAAGAACAACGCCAAACACAAGAGCTGTCAAAAGATGGCCTAAGAACAACGCTAAACACAAGAGGCTGTCAAAGATGGCCTAAGAACGACGCCAAACGCGAAAGCTGTCAAAGATGGCCTAAGAACGACACCATACACGAGGCTGTCAAAGATGCTTAAGAACGACGCCAAACACGAGAGCTCTCAAAAAATGGCCTAAGAACGACGCCAAACACGAGAGCTGTCAAAAGATGGCCTAAGAACAACGCCAAACACAAGAGCTGTCAAAAGATGGCCTAAGAACAACGCCAAACACAAGAGCTGTCAAAAGATGGCCTAAGAACAACGCTAAACACAAGAGCTGTCAAAAGATGGCCTAAGAACGACGCCAAACGCGAAAGCTGTCAAAAGATGGCCTAAGAACGACGCCAAACACGAGAGCTGTCAAAAGATGGCCTAAGAACAACGCCAAACACAAGAGCTGTCAAAAGATGGCCTAAGAACGACGCCAAACACGAGAGCTGTCAAATGGCCCACAAAGCGTTCCTACCTTCAGGCGGGTGAAGCTGCGAGAATATGCTAGTTGCACTGTAAATACGAATAAAGGGGGCCTTAAAAAATTTTGATACTTGACAGTCTGCATCTCAAATTCGCGACCATGTTTTGCTCTCGAATTTTACACACAATCGTGATGACGAGAGTCAGAAGCGAAACCCAAATTTAAAACGAGACTGGGGTCAAAATTGAGTGTGGGATCGGCATCGGAATTAAGAGCCTGATAGGAAACGAAATACAAAAGATAAAGGAGTTATTTGCCCCCAAGTTCGTTCCAATCAGAACTGTGATTGGTAGGGGAATCAAAAAGACAGAACAATGTCTGCTGGGTCAGCTAGTTTACTTGTAACAATACTTACAATATAAATACTTGTAGTTTATAAAAACTACAAATATTAATTTTTATCATGACACTATGTAAATATTAGTGAAAACGGCAATAAATCCGTTCAACGAAACAGTCAGGTAAAGATAAGGACGAATTTGTAGATGGTTATAGAATTTTGTTTTTAAACCCGTTCACTCTTGACCATTCCTTTCTTAATTTACTTTCGAAACCCATAATTCCCCGCGAAAAAGAAGGATGCCCGCTAGCACTATGATATTGTATAATTGTCAGTCCACCAAGTAAAAAGAAAACCACATTAATTGTACTTGTGCACACAGACAGATAGACGTGCGTTTCGATTTCGTTTTGCACCACTTAGAAATACGAACTGTGGCGGATTCTGAAATAGTCCAAGTAGTTCGATCACCACGTACCGCTGCACCGCGCACGGTGACGTCATACAGAAGAACAAGATACATTACGCTCTTCGTTTTTGCAACTAACTGAAACAACGTGGAAACCTTTTTACGCAAAAATCTACTACTTGTATAATGCTAGTATCACGCATTTCTTTTGAACAATCCTATCGTTGACCATTGCAGTTACGTTCTCTTTTGCCGCGGACGCTGATTACATGCTCATGTTTTTTTAATTTTTTATTTACTAAAACTTTTAGAATCTCCAGGCGCGCCTGCAGAAGTAGATCTAAGGGAAAAGAGTAACCAATTTTCTCGTTTTCCGTTTGATGTCGCCGCGCCGGCCTCACTTCGATAGTTCTCTGCCAGCTACGATACACGTTTATCCCATCTATCGCAGTTCCGATATTATTTCTAGTGCACCGAGTGTCGGGACGCATTACGTTCAAAGAGGTCGTCGAAATATAATGCCGTTTAAACTGGTTATTGTCGCGAGACACCACAACGGCAACGAGCGTTGTATTCAGGAATTCAAAAGCAAGTCACCGTTAGCGAATAGAGTATAGTGCTAAAAAATAATTACCCAATAATACTTTTATAGCGCGCACACACCTGGGAACGTTCAACAAATATGTCGATGTGAACTCTATTTCGTATGGAAACATTATTTACTGAATAAGATATCTGCAACATCCAGTTTGATATACATATAGAACTATATGTAATATACATGTTTATATCTATTTTATATTTAACAAAATGAAAGTTAAAACTATGTGAAATTAAATTAAAAATGTTATGTTATCTATCACTTAAAAGTAGCAACAAAAAAAATGAACAACTATGCATACTCTTGTAGAAGCAAACACGTTTCTAATTTTTTTAACGAAATATTTTAAAATGTTTATCATAATGACTCAGTGGTAGATATGAAGAAAGTTTCTACTGCGAATTCCTTTAGTCCGATTGCCAGTCACGACACATGTTTGTAAATCGACATTTCCTTAATAAGTACGATCGGTGGGCGGCGCCCGCCCCGCGTATTCGAGTCGCCTCCCTCGTCTCAGAGCAAAACAAAATCATACTGTAGCTCGTAGCAGAACCGATTTTCCAATTCCGGCTGTTTTAAATTACAAAATGAGCGTCCTTTGCCTGTTTTTACTTTTTATGAACCAAAAAGCTCGACTTATTCAGAGATCGTGGTCTTTTTACTTTTGCTAAGAGGAAACAATTTAAATTTTGACATTTCAAATCGAGAGACCCCGTGGCGTGAGGTCCCTTTTTTCCTTAGTGTCGGATTCGATTACCAATCGACGAAAATAATATATTCTGTATGTGATTACCGAATAGTTTCCTCGAAACGTACTTGCGGGTGTCGTCCCATGCAGTGCTCGACAAAATCAAATTTTTTCGACTGTTTATCAGTATATCGTTTCATTAAGGTATAAGTAACTTCAATGCGGATGCAGACGCTTGTTCCACATCAATTTTATATTTCAGAATGAGGAATGCGACCATAAATGGTCCACGCCTGCGCAGTACGGGGTCGCCATCGACACGACGACAGAGTCCGGCGTAGGCGGTTTGAGGTGCTCCGCGAGGTAGGCCGTGGGGGCGTAGTCCGGCGTGCCCGGGATTCGAACGCGGTACTTTCCTATTCGAGAGTCACGCTGGCCGCCCGACCGCCACCTCTCTTACACCGACATACTTATTACTGACACTTGTAATTTATTTCAGGATTTTGAATTTTACACTTCAATAGATCATTAAAATTAAAACACTAAAATGTTTAATGTAAAAAACCAAACACGACTATTTACGAAATAAACGATTGGAGACGCAATCTCAATGGCTATATTTTCCTTTTTACCTGACATAATAGGATTTTTTTATTATGTCTTGCATCGTGTCTTGTGAATGACATCTTATTATTTATTGTGAAACTTTATTTGAGTTATAAAATTGATTTATCGTTTTACTCGTTTTTTCCGACAAAACAAGCTCTGAAAACAAAGCGAAAAACCGGTAAGCATACTCCCAAAGAAAATGAAAAAGCGCTAAATCACAATTAAATCGTTTTGCTTTTCTTAAGTTTCCAGAAAAGCCTTTATTAACGATACCCGAAACCCGCCTCCGACCCCGAAGAAGGACTCTCAAAACAATTCGATTCTCATTTATCTAGGCCCAACAGAAGAATTTAATATCCCGTTTCTGGTGTAATCCTTTCGTCTCGTAATGAAAATTCCAGTCGAACACCTGTCAATGGGCGGACGTACCGCCCACGGACGGCGCGGTCGCAGACGCCGGCCTGTCCAACTTTGGGCGCATGCGAAGGGCCGCGGCGGAACACAAACGGACGGTCGTGGATAAGAGATAAGGGCGTGACGCCACCTCGAGCCTCCCGACTATTTCATAACAAACTTTGGGCGTTCGTGCTTCCGTATATTGAGTATGCAGCAATATACTTACTGAGGACACTAAAACCACTCAGATGCGCGCCAGCCAACGAATGACAACTGTCAAACTGTACTTAAATTTCTTTTCCTGAACTCACAAACTATTGACAAAATTTGGAGAATAGGTGACTCGTATAAATCGCTACTTAGTTTGGTAGTTGATTAATAAAAAAAAAATGTTTCTAGGGAGAGGAACTGCATACATTTAACAGAAGCTCAAAAAAAATATTCTCAGCTAATGTCAACCTGCGGGATATATTTGACAGCTCTTTTAAAAAGACTAAAGTTTCTACGAATTTTTTTTGTATAATTGTATATTTTCGGAAATACGTTTCGAAATAAGCCGAAATTATGTCCCCTCTCTTTATTTTTTAAATCGTATGTCCAAAAATAAAAAAAATATATATACAAAAATAACGTTGAACAAATACTTTCAAAGAAAATTATTTTGAACATGATCGGATTTATCGTTTTCGAGTTATTTCCATAAAACTGCGCTTCTCAATAAAAGGACGTAAGTGCCATGAAGATACGCTCTTTTGTTGGTACACTTTAGTTTACTCTAGTTTAAGAATAATAATCGACATACCTATTTCTTTCTTTTGTTAAAGACCACCTAAATGTTTATACCTATTTTGTGCGGGAAACACAAGGAAAAAAGTGCAACAACGTAGTTGTTTTCTTTTCATCGGCAATGCATTTCTTTGTAGTAACGACTTCGGAACCCCACACTGAGCATGCTCCGACATACTCTTGGCCCGTTTTTTATATACCTATATGTTATGCAATATCTTCGTCAATTGTGCACTGATTTCAAAAATTATTTCTTGTTCGAAAGAGTATAACTGCGAAAAATCGAGGGGCACATTCAAATATTATAGGCACCAATAGTATGTTTGAGCTCCTTTTGAAGTTATTCAGATGTTTGTGTCTGGGAGTCATCAATCCATGTTACTGAACTGATGATGTAAGACATCGCACTCCTTAAAGATCAGGAATTAGCCAATAATACTGCAATTCATAGACAGAAATTTTTCTTTAATGTCTAATAGTAAACCTTCGAGATTGAGATAATTTGATTAGTTTTGATAAATTTCGTGTATTTCAGGTATCGAGCATCTGGTGATGGAGCCCAAGAATGGGTGGTAGTGGAGCTCTTCAGTACTTACTAGTAAACTCCTCGAGTTTGGTTTCATTAGTTTTAATTTGATGAGTCTTATACGTTACATTTTGAAATCTGGAACTGATGATGGAAGCATGGGTGGACAGCGGGTCTACTTCAGGGGCTACTAATTAATTCCTTGAGTTTTGATTTGTTCTTTTTGGTTTGATGATTTTTATATATTACATTTTGTAACGATGGTCTGATGATGGATCCAGGAAGTATAAAATAAAATTATAATTAATTATACGCAAAAACAATCCTTTCCACTAAAATGTTAAAAATAAACTAAATTTTCCAAAAAAAAAAACGACTTCTAAAAGCCATTAAAATAAAAATTTCATTTTATATAATCTCTAATTTAATTTCTAAGACCAACAGAAAAGTAATTAATAATTAAATATTCACAATATGTACCTATTTAATTAATTATTTTTTTAGAATCAATGCCAGCCTAGGCGAATGTAATATAACAATTTTTTTCTGTATAACTTACAGCAGTGTGCTTCAAACTCTTATTTGAAACAATTAATTGTTAACTGTTAAAGTTAAAAACTAAATACGTAGAAATGCGTTGTTTTAACTTCACAATTTGCAGTTGACTAGGTCAGTCTAAAATATATTTCGACATATTCAGTTTTTAACTAACAGTTAGCAGTCGACTTTTGCAAATGAAAATTTGAAGCACACCGCTATTAACCTAATTACATAATATATTCATTATATCATTTTATGTACGAAAGTAATCCTTTGTACTCTAAACCACACAGAGATGACGGCGCTTGAGGCGGCAGGTCGCACTAGTAAATTTGTGTTGGCTGGCACCGACTCCAAAAAGAAATAATTGTGAATATTTAATTAATAATTATTTTACGTGATTAAATTTCTTGATTAGGCTTTAGAAATTATTATTATTAACTTTTTAATTTAAAAGCTTATTGGAGTCTTTTTTTTGTAAAATTTAGTTTATATATATGTACAATTATGCATTTAAAATTTGTCCAAACTTATATTTATTTGAGCCAATTTGATTATGTACTGGTCAAATTAATTCAAATAAATAAAAAATTATGCTTCAATTACGTTCATTTCTATTTATTTTTGAATACTTTTAGGGTTACGTACCTTAAAAGAAAAAGGGAATCCTTAAAAGATCACTTCATTGACCGTCTTTGACTGCCTGTCTGTTTGTCAAGATCCTTTTTCCCAAGAACGCGTGGAGGTATGAAATTAAAATTAATATCCAATACTCAAGTCTGCACTCCCTTGCAGCTGTGAGAAAATCAAACTTCTAAGCCTACGCAATCAAAAAATCCGGCCATGTATGCTACATATTTTCATGTTTGCGAGGAAATCGAAATGTACCGAGTACTTCATATTGGCTTAGAATCATGAACTTTCGTAAAAAAAAAAGTTCTCACAACACAAGTAAGGAACAAAATCTGAAAAAAGTTAATTTATACTAATATGATATAAAAAACTGTGATGACAAACTTACATTTGCAATTAGACTATAGATCGTGATTTATACCAATACGTGGGACAAGACTTTTTAATTTTCCACTATGAAAACTTAAGGTTTTCAAAAATTAGGAAAATTTGAAACATTGTTGAAATTTCTGGAACCGATATCTCGCCAATATCGTTATCAAAAACGGACAAAAATCATCAAAGTTCTTGATGGATGAAATATCTACAAATATAATTATTTTTTGTAGGAAATCCTCAGAGTGCGAGTCCCATTCGCACTTGTCCAGCTTTTTCCTTCTTTCTACAACCAATTACACTACCCAAAAAACTTGAGTTTTCCTATAAACTATAACCTAACATCTGCTAATCTCATTAAAATATAAATAAACTATAGCTTCAAAAATCTAAAATGCAGAACCCCCTTGTTTATTACCTGTCAGGTTAAATTATCATGCCCTAATTATGTGCATAATTTAACAGAATATATTTGTTGTGAATCAAATAAAGTAGCAATTATAAGTATATCTATGTAGATATCCGTGTCTTGCACCTATATCGTATGACAGGGTACGGGAGGGCATGTTGCGACTGCGTCGGATACTTGTATTTTCAGCCATCGTTATTTTAGTTTTCAGTCGATCAATGATCGCGTCGATGACGATCGGTGACGTACGTCGTCGGTGTGTCTGCATTCCTTTGTTCCTTTGTAACACTAGATTCGTAAACACTGTCCGATTTTTCGTGCTGACTTTAGATACTTTGGAGGGGCTTGGTACCGAGATGACCGTCTTGATACTACGACAAAAATACTTATAATTTACACAATTTTGTCAAATAGGGTAGCAAAAAAAAGGGGTTGAACGGCCATTTTGAATATAGAGATTTTACACGTACACTGAGAGGAAAAAAAGGACTTTTTTAAATGTTTAGATAAATTTTGAACTAATGAAATGGTCCATGGTCGACAATAATACCATGAATAAAAGATTAAATAAAAGACACTTTATAAGATTAAATAATAATTATTTTATACATATTGAATTGTGTTTTTTCTGTGTCGTCAATTAATATAATTTTATTCGCAATAAACACTGCCATCTATTGGTTTCAAATAGAAATATTTGAACAGATTTAAATATACATTTAAAAAATTGTAATAGACGCTTGCCTGCAATACGCATTATTAACAAGCAGCATGCGACTCACCGCTGACCCTCGAATCTGTTCTTCCACTACGAATCTCTATCCGAAGAATTGAATATGTTATGTGTTATTCCTGCGCATAATGTCTAGGGCTATGAGTACCGGGAAATAGACAGGGTGTTTTATATATTTGGGATCGGTCAACTACGCTGGAAAATTAATTTGCAAAATTCTAACACCAATAGCAAATCTACATCTAATTTTACGGGTTCAAGATTATATACTAATTCCATCTTACACATACGATGCGTATTACAAATATTGTAGTAAAATCAACAATTACACATTATTTTTTAAGCACTTTATAATGTTATTCAAAAAATGCGAATAGGCGTTGAAATTCAATCAAAATATGTTGTATACAAAAAGCCAACGGAGGCACATCAGATAAGTCAATAATAAAAATACTGTTATTTATTACATTCTACCATTGATAGTGCATAAAATTAATAAGCAATTGCACGGACAATATCATCTAAAATAATATAAAAAAGAAAAAGTCTTCGTACGTCACCACATTATTGATTGTAGAAGGTTTCACTATCGATTACAATAATGTAACGGCACACTCCCGATCGCGATACTTAAATGCCGCACTTATGAAGCCTTAAAAAACCACAGCACGCACTGTCCCCTCGCAAACGATAGGCATGCAAACAGTATCGTGTGACCTCCCGTCTCTAAATCATGTACCTTATGTCTAACATTGACACATAGACTCAGTTTACGTATAGCGCCATAACGCACTACCAATTTTCAGGACTAAGTCCATAGTTCCTAAATACGATCCAAGAGTGCACAAAGATTGTGTGTAGAATTGAAGTTTCGTAGCATTTAATTTATATGCACGTACGCACTTACGTACACGTGTGACACCCACAATGACAAACTGGATCGTTCTACGACAGAGCTATCAAACCCGCCGCAGTATTGACGTCGACACTTCGCCGACGAATGACAATTCTTCAAGACACACAAAATAAAAAAAAAATATATTTTATTTTTATTCATATTTGCAAATTATGTACTTGAAATAATCCTTTTATAATAGTTATTATTTTTTTTTATTTTGTTATATCTTTTTATAATACGATGTACTTTGAGCCTAATAAAAAGTTGTAAATGGTCAATTGAAAAGCACTGACAAAGCATCTTAAACGAACAATTGTGATTTTTTTGTAATTCATGATCTTATTTAAGTTCGTTTATCCAAGTACGCTATTAGCAATTAATCTATTTTACCTATTAAACCTTGAGGATATAAAAAATATATATCTCCTATTTATCTTTAAATTGTACATACAAACAAAACACAAGTTAATCACATTTACACGAATATTATACACATTAATATAGAACATAATTTTAATTATACAAAAAACTAGAAAATATCTTATTCCATATCAGCAGAATGGATTTTGCATAGTTTTATATTTTTTGTTTAACAAATTTTGACTTATAAAATTTCAAAAATTTCTTCATATTATGTATACTAACAGGCAGCGGCGGCGGCATCATCAATGGCCGCTCGCTGCCGCCGTCGCTCGCGGCGAGTTGTCCTGTTCGCTCGTGCGCAGACAACATATCGCTATTTCTTTTTAAACCACGTGTGTGCATCCGCGCTCGAGGGTTGCGGCCGAAGTAGGCGGCCGTAAGCTTAGTGTGCCATTGGTGTTGACCTATCCTGTCGGTTTGCTATATTTTAATAATGGCGTACCGATATTCAAACAAACAAAAATAGTGCAAACACTTGCAATGTGCAATGACGACGTTTCAAAAGCAATGCGTGTCTATCGTGAACGTTAAGGAATAAGGGTAATTTTGAACGCTATGTCAAGAGACTCCGCGATTTTGAACAATTTAAACCTCCGATTTTCGTAGATCAAGGCGTACATATTATTAATGTTGAACTACAAGAGAACATTTTGAGATTATTTAAGGAAAATCTCTAAGCTAATACTTACCAAGCCGCTACAGTTTTTGGTTGTAGTCAAACTTAAACGATTAAAAAGTAATTTGTGTAAACGTGCTCTATTTTGTATTCAATAAGGCAGCAGGAATTTTCAAAGCAGACTGCAGTATGTTTAAATGCTCAAGTAAGCAATGAAATATTTATTTTTTATTAGGAACTTTGGGTTACACAATATTTGGTGCGTTTTAATTTACGAAACATTACCTTTTAATTTACGGAACTAGGTAGGTATTTTTAAAAATAAAATAACTATTTAAAATGTTATAATTTGTATACAGCGGATAATTATAGCTATTACCTAGTTAATGAGAGCGGTTCGCGAAAACGGGCGCCGCCAGCGCGTGGGGCGGTGACACGTCTTTGTTAAAAATGAGACGAGTCAATATCATTTATATGTATAGTTACATTATAAATACTAATTATTTCATTAAAAAAATATATTTCTTAGTTGGAGGTGTTTGGGTTTTACAGAACAACAAAAATTACATTGTATATAATTATTTGACCATCCATTAAACAAAATGTGTTGATCAAAAATATAGAAGTAGAGATTAAAAGGCAGTAATAATCAAAATTAATCTCAAACTTCTAGAATATTGACAAATGCACCAGTTTCTTTATATCTTTTTTATTATAAATATTGCTATGGTCATGAAAATGACCGTTTTTAAAACACAATTATAAATAACTTTCTCCATAGACAAAAATGGAAACATAGCATTTAAAAGTAGACCTAACCATATTCTATAAGATAAATTGCCAACTAATAACCTAATAAAAATTATATGGATGGATATATAAGGTAAAATGGATCGTGGATCTTTTCGCAAATATTCATAATCTCCTTCTTTTTTAGAACAACTTTGGCAAAGTAAGTATAGCGAAAATATATCAATGAAAATATACTTATAAATATGTAGTATAAAACTAGTAAATTCTTAGCTCGCCGCCATCGTGAGCGCCGTGCAGGACGCCGCGCGCCGCGCCGCGTGCCCCGGGCACATGACGAAGTCGAATTTTTCCCCCAAGCTCGGGCTATGCAATGTATTATTTTTAAAGAATTTATATAGTCAAATCTACAAATTTAATACAAATACAATACAATTACCTACAAATGATACTCAACATTTTTAGTGAAGTAAATATCGACGAAGGTATTATTATATTAGTCTCTGATTTTCCACATGTGTTTCACTCACGTCTAAACAAACAAAACAAATTGACACAAATTATTGCTTAACGATACATAGTACGCGACATTACTTGTGGACTCGCAGGTTGTTGTTGTTGTTGAGGGTTAGGGTAAAGTTTCACTATAAAGTTTTAAAGGCACAACAATATCACCTCTGCAAACTCCCCAACAGTAAATCACGTTTGCACATTAAATAGCAGTGTTATTAAATACTTCAGTATTAATCACACAAAAATTTTGTTTCCAAAACGTCAAAGTCGTACACATGTGATACCGTTTCCTTCCGTATGATACCGCTATGAAATCTGACATCGTCCTGTTATTTGCAATACTCTGGCACACCGAGAACGAAGATACATAATTTAAGTTGTTTGTAGCTCCGGGCCTGCCGGCGCCGAGCGCGTGGCCGTACCACGACTTTATTAACAAGTTTCGTCATATAAAATTCGTCGGGCGCCGATGGCAACGGTGCTTGGGGCGCGTGACACAAAATCACTCAAACGCTTTTTAAGCAGTACTCACCGACTTCATTAAAAGTATCTACTACTTCTAGCTTCAAAAACTTATTACTTAAAATAATTAGTTGTTTCAAGAATTGATCCACTTAAAATCATGTCAAATGCGGTCGTGTTCGAGCTCTCATCGTCTGATATTCTTTTGAATCAAAACATCACGCGAAGCAAAAATCTATAGACATGCATATGTCCATAGAATTTTTCTTTGCCTTACTTTAGCTGACATCGATATTAAAAACAAATAATTACTCTTGTGGGTTCTGAAAGTGCTGTATATTTTACTTTTATTTCGTAAAAGTATTTAATTTAACGTTCCTAGTGATTTAGTAAACTTTATAATCCATCTAGCTTTGGCTAGTAAATAAAGACGATTGTTAAAATAATTGGTCCGACGGGCTCTTTAATTTATACGGAAAATAAAGAAAACCCGTTTTGATCCCTATCTATCCGATGGCGTTAGTTATCATTCCAGGATCTACAATGTTAGTTAAAGCGGGACGACCGGACGACTCACGGATCCACCGGGACATCGATTAGGTCGCCCGTTCACCTAGGCCTTTAAGATTTCGGATTGTTTTGAAATCTCAAACGCCGCACCGCCGCGAACCGACTGATAAATTAACGTCTCTAGTCACCTCGCTCGTAGAAGCGATCAACAATAAAAGATAATAAATTTTCTTTCGGTCAATAAGTCTCCTTTTGTTATAATACATCGGGCTCTTGACTTCCGCCAAAAACCATTTAATTACACACCCACGCGACGCCATGTTCTCGAACAGGACTCAGTATGCTAAGTTTGTTTTCGAGTTGGTGCACGACATAGTTTAATAAGCCGATCGATCGTCACGTGATCGTGCATCTTTCATCGGAGACGATTCTCTAACTATGAAACCACAAAACCCAAGTCGATTAAAGATATTTGATAAACCCAAATCTGTCAATATAGCGCAAATAAATCACTGAATTCATATATACGTTCTTGAAAATATCACAAAATTTATAAAAAGCATACATCCATGACCATATCATGAACATGTCTTTTTTCCGATTTACTGAACAAAGATATGTTTTGTATCATATAAAAATATATGCGACCACTTTTGAATTTACCTGATTAAAGTAGTTTACATCAGATTAATTTACATAATATAAAACGTTTCCGTGAAGCTAATGAATACACATAAAAATAAATATCGATGAGTATATAACCTCTCTTTTTTGAAGTTGATCAATTGAGCACAGTGCAAACAGACAGCGGCGCTAGCTCCCGCACCCGCCGCCTGACGCGCGCTGTCGCGGTTTTCACATTGTTACGAATTTCACTATCTTAACCAAAATAATATCACTTCACTAACTTGGCGATAATTAACCTATCGCTGCTGCTTTCGTGCCAATTCTCTCCAGGCTCCTCCAACCTCGATTTATAATCATACTTCGAGTTTGATCTTAATGTACATATGTCTTTAATTTGTTATTTTATATCCAAACCAGGCTATCCCGTTCTCATTACCCAATATCACTGGAAATTATTTTTGGAAGTTAGAGCTTAATTGTTAAAACTTTAAAGTTGGTGACATCTTGAGTGAACCAGTGGTGTAATAGTCTAACTTCGAATCAACTAAATCAAAAATATCTTTTTTTCGTAGGTAATAGAATTCACTAGAAATACATAATTATTGCATTCTTTTAACATTAAAATTACTACCTATTGCAAATATTGATTTACTCTAAAAAAAATGGACCAGAAACTCAAGATAAGCTTGTTTTCGCTTAAAGATACAAAATACTGAATAGTTAATGGAACCAATTTAATATGTAGAATTTACATGAAACAACCTAATTGACGAGTAGTCCAATCTTAAGAATTTTTTTCATTAATATATTCAGATACGGTATAATAGCCTTAGCCATATATTGACGTGGATAAGTCTATGTTTTCGTTTTTAACAGGGGTCATTTCGTCGACAGGGGATTATATGCATTAACGTCATGTGTTGATGCGTTAGTGCACAAAGTCAGGCTAAAGTGAACAAAATTTTGACTTGTTTCAGTTGTGAACCAACAGATGACGTTATTTAGATCTGTTTTTGATGTGAAACATCTATACTTACGTTGGACTGGGGTAAAACCAAGACGTCTCATAATTAAGGAGACGCTTGGTTTTAGCCTATGCCGTCTGTATTTAATGCTGTGCGTAGGTTGAGGAGATGACGCGTCGGCATGAGGCAATACCAAGCGTCTCACGCTTCGGAGACGCTTAGTTTTGATCTACACCATGTGCGTCTGATAGTGTATTGCCTTCTGCGATGAAGCTTTTTATAAGAATAAACAGTGATTTCTATTTTTGAAAATTCGTCGTTATTTACAAAGTTTCCAAAATGAGTGATAGTGAATATCACATTCGAAATGTACGTTTTATATTTTAGCCATCATCGATCAAATGTCACTTTCACAGAATCAAAGGACAGCCTACGAGAAACAAACTCTAGCGCTACTGTAATCCAGTGAACTGATGAAATGAATATTAAATGTAGTTAATGAAAATCAGAAGTTTCTTTCTTTTCGCAACTTTCGTCTTATTCAAATTATAATAATATATTATACAACAGTTTTGACGTTTCACATCTACCGGGTGTCCCCTGACGCGCTCATTTGATTTTTATTTTATTTAACAATGTTCGATATTTTCTAATATGTTTCCAGCCTTTTTTTTTCTTCTATAATTTGTTTTGTATATCTTTGAATTACAACTGTATAAATTACTTTATTACCAGGCGTTTGCCTGCGACATACAATAAACATCATGCAACCCATCGCTGACCCTCGAATCTGTTCTTCACCTACAAATCCTCGTCCAATGAATCGAACAATGATTCGAGAGCATTAACAGATATCGAACATCTAAGCAAGTGTTAGTTCCTTATTTATTTTAACCACCACTTAATTAGTTACAATTTTTAGCTTACGTTTCATGGTAATTAGACACACCATGTCGCAGGCAAGCGTCTAATAATGACATTTCCGCAAAATAACACCGTATACAATAGACTGATTGATTACTTTCATATTTAGAAATTTAATATTTTGATTTACTTTGATATATAATACATATGGTATAAGTTTTCAATAGCGAAATAAAACGAAAACATTGTTATTTCGTTCATTCTGTGTTTAGCCCATAGCTAATAAGCTTACGTTGTATCGAGTTACAAGCTCGGACGTTTTGTTTGTACACTAGAAATTCAATTAAAATCTTAGGCACTTTTGAGAATTTATAAACGATATACATTTAGAATGGAAAATCAGCTACGCTGCGTACTGGTATGGAAGTCACGTCAAATCGACAAAATGAATTGTCAATTGTAAACATCTATGACGACTGTATTTCTTGGAAACGTTTGGAATATTTTCTATTCCTACAAACGCTAACATCTAACGGCTCGAGTGGCGGTAGCTCGGTAGTTAAGGACGTCGGTTTTGGACAAGGAAGTACCGGGTGCGATTCCGACCACGGTCGTAGTCCTGACCGCGTTATTTAAACGTCAACCTGTTTCGTTGTATTTCATACTTTTCGTATCGTTGACTTGTGCTTAATAAACTCACTGTGAAACATTCGTATTGTTCTTCCAATCGCTCGAACATCCTCTTATACGTGGACACGCACACACGTACAATCTATAGTTGTATCGTTAATACGTTTTTTTTTTTAATAATGAAATATTATATTCAAAAAAGTAATAACCAAGCTAACGTTAATCAAACTT
>BGZK01003723.1:0-20470 GCA_005406025.1 Eumeta japonica
ATTATTGCATTGTCATCCGCTATACGTACGCATGCAAAATGTCAGCTCAACAGGAAACCAGGAAGTGGGTCAAATTTAACTTACAAGTTTATTACAACAGAAACCGAGACAGATGAAACTAAATAAAGCTTATAATAAACGTTAAGCGAGCGCCATTCATCGTGACAGTTTGTTACAAGGGCATGCACATGCGAGACGTATGGAAGTACATTACAAAACTATAGCATTATTTGAAGAATGCCACTTATCTTGAAACTTGCAATTCAGTACAAATAATAACATTTATGCTGTAGAGTTATTTATTTTAAAGGTCAAATTATTTCGTTACGATGTCAAAAGATCTTGATATTTTCCTATAATAGTTTGTAATATCAACATTATGCACTGCACACACCTGCTATTTGTAACTATCAGACTTTTCCTAATGATGTGCTATACTGACATAAAATGTACATAGAAATTTTACTGATTTTATTAAAGGATAAGATAAATAAAATTGTAGTACTCGCTTAAGTGTTCCATATCTGTAAATCTTCTCAAATCAGTATTTAATTTGTTAGATGAGGATTCGCAGTGGAAAGCAAATAATTTTGCAGGCAAGGGTCTGAGTATTTATCCAGTTATGCTGTGTTAGCCATTGACATATTAATACAATATTTGAGTTAGCTACATAAAAATAATTAAAATTATCATTAATGGCCACATTGTAAACTTCTTTAAAAGATAATTTTTTTTAAAAGCATATATTAATTGATTTTCTACATTAATGATTTATTATAATGAAATATAAAGGACAAAGATTAAATTTATATATATAAAATAATTTATACTATAAAATTTTATTTTATTATAAATTTACGATTACATAAAAGCTTTTGGCGAGATATACACATAGTATCATTATTGTAGATATGGACATTCATAAATATTTATACATTTGTCTTTAGACACTGAAACTATTCTGTTGTTATCGGGGTTAAACCTTGCATCCCACACCTGAAACAACAATACGACCAACTTAATAAAACAAATAACAACTCATAGTGGTTCTTGTTTCAAAATTCATGGTTTTATTAAATTGTCAGTTTTTTCTAAACAATAGAAAACATTTTTATTTTACTTGTAGTCGAAAAATCCAGACATACTTATTAATTAGCGGAAGACATTACCTATATTTTATAAGCTAAATTAAAATGTGTGATTTTTTACTGACAATTTATGTTGTGGTTATTTTATTAAATCCTGATAGACGTATTTACTAGCAATGTTTTCAACTCGTCCCATGCACCTTCAGATTACATAGCTACTATAATTTCCGATATTGACGTCTAAAAGTATTAGATTAAATGTGAGTCTGATTAATGTCGATTTTTATTCCCAAAGTTAAATGGCCATGTTTAATATTAGTATTAGTATATAATGATATTATCTCACTCATTTCTTTTACAAAATGATGGTTAGTAGTCTGATTAATAGAATGTTTTAATATAACTTTTAGATCTATTTATGGACTGTTTGTACTACTCTGCTTGTAGTAGTCTGTTTGTACTAGTTGTCTAGTCTAGTCAACAAGTTCAGAATCGTGTGGTTAAGGTACTACAAAAATGTATGATAGTTCATCATATAAAAGTTTAAATAATTGGGCTATAAATTTTAGCTTTTAGCTTTCTTATACATATATACACTTAACAAGACTACGTTATAAAAGTTTCTTAAATTTGTGTATTTTGATTATTATAAATATTTTAAGTTAACAAAAATGAAAATCCTCAATAATGTTGTTCAAATTGTTTTTAATTAAATGTTATGGCTATTTTTACATTTCATAGAGACATTAATCGATATTGAATATTACAGTATTTGTTAATAAAATGTTTATAAACATATGCACTAGTATATAATATTGTAAAAAAATTATTTAAATATTTTTTGTCATGGAAAAATAATTTTTTTTAAATATTTTTATTTAAAACCGTTTTTCATAATTTTTTGTTGTTTAAATAATTAGTTTTGAAACGATTTTTCATTAAAAAACATAATTGCTATTTCTCAATAAAGTAACAAATGGAATTTTTGTATTTTTATTTAAAATTCTTTTAGTTGGAAATATTTTACTTCAAAATCCCAAAAACACATTTTTTTAATTAAAATGATTATAATAATCAAAATACACAAATTTAAGATACTTCTATAAGCGTGATCTTGTTAAGTATATATATAAGAAGACCTCTAAGAAGCCAAAAATTTATAGCCCAATTATTTATATTTAAACTTTTATACTGTCTTTGGTAAATATGAAAGTCAGGAAAAATTACTTAGTTAACAATTGTAGAACTTTTTGAAAATTCAACAAAACTTTTTTCAACTAGACTTTATTCTTTGAAGTGTTCTGATGACACCATAATTTTTAAAATTATAATATTCATATTTAATCCTATAAAAAATATTTTATGTGATAGACTTTGTTGTGCGGTAGCGTGGCCATGCTGCATCGACCGGGGCCTTATTTTCAACACTAAATTAACATTATAAATAATAGAGACAGTTCCGGAGTTGACTTTTTAGGAAATTTCTCTTTATGAATCCCTTTTTAAATTTCTTAAGTATTAATAGTTTTGAGTAATTGCCAAAAACGAAATATTTACTTTTCTTTATATTAATTTGTTAATAAGTTTGCAATTTTATTGTGCAGTAAAATTCTTCGAATACATTTTTCTAGACGTCATTCTGAATCCAATGAGCTATAACGCATATTTTTAGGATTTTATCAAGAATTAACACAATTTTAAACTTGTCGACTTTAAACTGTTTGAAGTAGGAACATAAAAAGTTAAAAAAAAATATTTTGTTAGAATGGTTCTATGAAATGTAGTTAATATTTAAAAAATTATGGACATAAATTAATTACAGCTTTTGTGTATTGTTTTAATGTTCTTCAAAAAATAAAATACAAAGATATGAAATAAAGGCTAAATATCAAATCATATTTTTTAAAATACAGAACCTTGTATACATTCTACTGGTTGGGATTTAAACTAGGATTCTCTGTTTCATAAATAATGACTATGTTCATAAAAATGTCTTATGAACAATGAGAATTAAGTATCATGTTATAAGGTTTATATAACATGAAATGATTGGTAATCCATATTTCAATATTCAATAGCATCTTTGATGGTACTGTGGATAACAAATAGAAAATAGTAGATTTGAAAGTATTTTATTTACAAATCATATAAAATTGTCAATAGAATTAGTTCCATAAATGAACTAAAGTTACCTCATCGCAATGTTCTTGGAACACATTGACACATTTTTAATCTTGGAGTCCCAAACTCGTACAGAGTTATCAGCAGAAGCAGACACAATTCGTTTGCCATCAGGGGAATGATGCAGATAGTACCAGGATGTATGGTCTGACAATGTTACAATTAGTTTACCTTTGGCACTAAAAATAATGGTATACATATTAAAACAGTTACAAACTCAGCTATTTTCTATAACAAAAATAAAATCAACAAGAGATACATTACAAAACACATTATTTTACTATACAAATTGTAGAAATAATTCTACTTCATTACTAAATTTAAATTGAAACTTGAAGCTAAATAAGAGGTAATTTGAAGTTGAAAAGAGGACATAGTTATATAATATTAATAACGGTTCATTATATGTGTAGAAAAGAATTTGTTGAGAATATCCCAAGATATTAGACTAAGCGACTTTTAAGGCTGCTACGACGCCATTGACCTACAACGGGATGGAGACGGAATAGGACTAGGATTGGGGTCGGATGGGATCTCGTTCGAGTTAGAAAGAATAGAAATTTAACTGAGATATAAGGTTAAAACCACAGGAATATCACAATATAAGTTCATCGGGAGCGAAATTGTGGTTTCAGATTTAGAGAAGTTTCAATATATGTATAAAATGTGGCCCAAATTTATTTCTCTGTTTACGCAGGCAAAGCTGCAAGCAAAATGTGATAATGTATTAAGTACCACATATGAAATATTACAACTATTTAAGTAGTTATAAGGTCTACATAAATTAGCATGGTATATAAACCTAAGAAACTATATGTGTATTTTGGTTAAGTACCTACTTATCCTACAGCCAAAATACAAGATCTTGCAAGAAATTGTGTCATAAATAAAACAGTACCGCCATTTTCTTCTTTCAGTAGTAATTGCATTATAACTCAAGGTGCAAACAATATCGATAAAATATTTAACCTCGATAAAACGAAAATAAGGTTACTTACACATCATATAAATTCATAGAATTATCACAAGAAGCAGTTAATAAAGTTTTAGAATCTGGTGAAAATTCTAATAGGCATTGTATGCTTCCAGAGTGTGGATTATCAAGCCTTGTTCTATATCAAAAATATTCACTACCCCATCTACTGAACCACTGGCAATGTAATTACCATTTGGACTCTGAAAAGTAATGTACTATTAAAATTAATTCTATCATAGTTCTTTATATCTAAAATCAAAGCCAATTGGTAGAACGTGCAAGTTCATGCATAATTCATTTCGATCATTACCCAACAAAAAAAAATTGAGGGAATTAGCAAAAAGATGTTGTTCTTCTGACACATCGGCTATTTCATCACAATATTGTTTGAACTCAAAGATACTAAACAAACATTAAGGTTCACAAAAAACATCTTCATGGCAAAGTTTTACTTCAATGTAATAACCTGGGGTCTCAGATCAGAGAATTGCTAATGCATCCAATTTATATCAAGACTTTGTACTTTTGACATACACAGCATACTAATTCGGATGTATGGCTTTCATGTTTTGAGTGGAAAACTAAATTGCTAATTTAGGTAGATAGATATCAATAAAATTATTTTAAAAGATACTTTTGACCATATTACAGACCTAAGTGTTTTATTCTCACTTCATAAATATATTCCTTAAAATTTTCAGTTTTTTTAGTTTCAATTATCAAATAAAAAGTTTAAGTAAAATTGAATATACACAAAATGCAACTAAAAACAATAAATAAATACACGTGAATAAAAAAACAGTATATAGATATTTCCAAAGTAAGAATCAATATATATAATGTACTAATACAAATAATACAGTATTTTTATATTTACCCAAGCAACACACAGAGGAAATTTTCCCCTAGTATCTAATTCTTGTTCCTTTTTACCACTAACAATACCAAAATTCATAATCTTTCCAGTGTGACTTCCAGAGATAAGATATTCTCCATTGGGGGAAAATTGCAGATTCCAAACATCAGTGGGTCCTACTTTAATGTCATGTACCATTTTTCCGCTAACAACATCCCAAATTATAAGAGTAGAATCTAGTGAACAGCTTGCTAAAGCTAAAATAACAAAATAAAATGTATTACTAAAAATGAATACTTAATTCGCCAATGCAATTAATTATCATTGATGTTTATAGATAGGCCCTAAATGATGAAAAAGTCCCTCTTTAAAAGCAGGCACATTCTCAAATAAAAAATAAAAGGATGCACATTTCGAGGTCTACTTTATACACCAGTCTACCACAAGACTTCAACTATTTTGGCCCACTTATGGATGACGAAAACATGTAAGCATTTTTCATCAACGGATGAAAAGGAGATCGCAATCAGATATCTGCGACCACATGGTGTAGATTTAATTTTGTATTGTGTAATTATTGTTTGAAATAAATAAGTATATGAGTAGTTTCATATTTTTTTTTAATTCAAATCCCCTTACTAACAAATGCATCAAAAACAATCAGAGACAATAATAAAGATGACACAGAAGTGCACAATAAGGCCTGCCAAATTACAATGCAAACTGGTAGTTTTTAAAATAATTTCATAGAAATAAGTTAATATATTGTTATTATATTTTGTATATATGGAGCATCTATAAACATAGATGCATTTTAAGTTTTAAGGTTGTCACGCCTTATTAAATAAAAAGTAGGAGAAAAAAAAATAGGAAATAAAATGAATGTATGTAAAAAATTCTTTCAAAGATTCTTAAAAATTATGTCTGTCAGTTGTGTTGTGCACATTATCACTCTTATTCAGAGTTGCTAGTCTAACTTTAAAACGTGCTTAGACAACAGTTCAACGCGAGTTTACAAAAAAGTCTATTCAGAAATCTTGTTTAATTTATAAACACTGTTTAAACCTCGTCTAAACTCGTTTAAGGCAAAAGCTGTTTAACAGTGGTCTAAGGATTGTTTTACTGAATATTTGACATAGATTGTCAAAAGTGACATTTGATTGTCGTGTTTTTGTCATCAAGATAAAGAATTATCTGAAATTAAAGAATTTCACAAACGTTTCAATAAAATAAATTATATATATATATACACAGGGTGTTCCAGAACTCAACGTCAAGCCGAAACGGGGTGACAGGATTGATCATAACCATCATGGGAAAAATCTGAAAAAAAAATCTATTCCATGCAGTTTGAAAATTATGGGCATTTTAAGAAAAATCTAGAAATTTGGTCAAACTGTAACCATTTTTTGGTTATTGTGGTTAATTTTTATTATTTTTGTTCATTTAAACTTTGGAACCATAACCCTAAATAACATATCTGAATGATAGTCAAAAATAATGACACAATCGCCCCAAGTTTCCTAGAATTAAGACTAATTTGTTAAACTATGAATTTAAAATTTTTAAAATTTGTCCATTTTGAAAGGCTGTTCTATAAATAAAATGTACTAGAGTGCCTTGGCAAGTGTCATCAAAGTTGGCGCATTTAATCAGGAATCTAAAATGGTACAATACTTGTTAGTTTATACTAAAAACGAGTAAAAATAAAACCTCAAGTTACCCGATTTTTGCTAACCCATTTTACTCAGTTAAAATGTTTTTGATTCACACAAGTTCTTGGTAGGTTCTTAATTTTACAAAAATGATGAGATAGATGGATACTGGACATGTTTGCCATGAATGAGCAGGGCAGATAGTGACGCCACGCAGTGAGACGGATATGCGT
The DNA here is from genome assembly GCA_005406025.1 of Eumeta japonica. NCBI lineage: Eukaryota > Metazoa > Arthropoda > Insecta > Lepidoptera > Psychidae > Eumeta > Eumeta japonica. The sequence continues at coordinate 6,990 of BGZK01003723.1, forward strand.
CGTTTAAAGTCTTTCCTCGAGATTATCCTGAAAGGATTTCATTTTGTAGAACAATGCTACAGAGGCATAATGAAAATCCTCAATTCATCCAAAAATTCTCTGGTCAGATGAATCGACATTTAAAAGATGTTTACATAAACTTACACAATGTGAGTGTCATGTGGAAAATCCACATTTAATGCGAGAAGATAGATCCCAATATCGCTTTAAAGTAAACCTGTGGACCGGAATTTTAAACGGCAAAATTATTGGGCCTTTTGAGCTGCCTGAGAACTTGAATAGCATGAATTACCTACATTTTTTACGAAAAAAATTACCAACTTTGTTAGAGGACGTACCACTAAGATCGTCGCCAGATATGGCATCAACAAGATGGCTGCCCAGCGCATTTCGCAGTGCAAGTAAGAGATTTCCTTGACCAGGAATATCCGGGAAGCTGGATTGGATGTTGAGGCACTATCTCGTGGCCAGCCCGTTCACCAGATTTAAATCCCTAGATTTTTTATTGGGGCGTTCTCAAAGAAAAAGTTTATTCAAAGCCCATTGAGAGCGTAGCCGAGCTGCGTGAACGAATTTCTCAAGCTGCTGAGGACATTAACTCTCAAGGATATGCCGGCTAATAAATAGATCTTTTTAAGAAGATGTAGGGCGTATATTGAGGCTGATGGTAAACAATTTGAACATTTGTTGTAATAAACAATGTTATTTCCCTATCTGACTTTTATTCCAATAAACCTAAACTAAACTAGGTCAAGATTTTCATTATTTTATTAATTTTACTTACTTTTGTTGACTTTGGTAAAAGTGGCATCACTATCTGTCTTGCTCACTCATGCAAACATGTCCAGTATCCATCTCTCTCATCATTTTGCTGTAAAATTAGAACCTACCAAGAACTTGTGTGAATCAAAACATTTTAACTGAGTAAAATGGGTTAGCAAAAATCGGGTAACTTGAGGTTTTATTTTTACTCTTTTTTTAGTATAAAACTAACAAGTATTGTACCATTTTAGATTCCTGATTAAATGCGCTAACTTTTAATGGCACTTGCCAAGGCACTCTAGTACATTTTTTAAAGGGCCTTTCAAATCGACAAATTTTGAAAATTTTAAATTCATAGTTTAACAAATTAGTCTTAATTCTAGGAAACTTGGGGCAATTGTGTCATTACTTTTGACTGTCATTCAGATATGTTATTTAGGGTTATGGTTCCAAAGTTTAAATGAACAAAAATAATAAAAATTAACCACAATAACCGAAAAATGGTTACAGTTTGACCAAATTTCTAGGTTTTTCTTAAAATGCCCATAATTTTCAAACTGCATGGGATAGATTTTTTCTGATTTTTCTCATGATGGTTACGATCAATCCTGTCACCCCGTTTCGGCTTGACGTTGAGTTCTGGGACACCCTGTGTATATATTATATAAATACATAGTTTTCATTACTTGGATGCCAGATACTAAATATTTTCGAGTTTTTAAAACATTTTTGATCAGAATGTTGCCATTACAACGCTTAAAACACTGTTTTAGTTAGACTGCAGTCTAAAAAGTGACATTCTGAATTGCTTAATGCCAAAACAGCTGTTTAAGAAGTAAACAGTGTTTAGTTAAACTACCGTTGAACGATGTTTTAAATAAGGACTCTGAATAAGGCAGTATAAAAACAAAACAAAGTTTAACTAATCCAGGCTACATTTTATCATTCATATTTAAAATATAGACATTACTATCAAACTCAAAAATATTTAATATCACTAAGGCAAAGTTGGAAAAAGAAATGCTGATGATTATTTCTTAATGTTATAAAAATGTCAAAATTTCATGATAAATTACAATATTATCTTTGTAAAATTAACACAGAGTAATAAATATAAAATGAATTTTTAGAGTAGAGGTGAGACTATGAATAAATATAAAAGTCTGGACAAGCTTAATATTTTACTGTTTTACAAAAAAAAAAAATAAAAAAACACTAAGAAACAAAAAGTAAATATGAAAATAATTTTAATTAATGTAAAATACCAAAGCAGGTACTTGACATCAGTTGCTCAATTTTTATTACTAGCTATTTGTACAAGGAAAATAATAAAATGTAAGTAGAAAGCTAATACTAAGCACCCCACAGATAAATGCTACAATGAAATTGTACAAACTTACTGTGACATCTGGACTTAGTGCTACAGACACTATTCTAAAGTGTTCCTTTAATGTATGTACTAATTCTAATTTGTCTTTCTCAAACTTCCACTTTTATAACACTATCAAGTCCACCAGTGACTATATAATCAGTTGATAGTTCACTAAATAGAGAAAAAAACATTGAAATTAAAAATCATTATTTGAAGCAATAAAATATACATATATGAAAAAAAATTCTTATCTAGTCACTATATACAATTATTTTGTATGTAAAGTGAGGATCTTCAATAAAATAGTGAAATTATTGGGTGTAAGACTACAATATTTTGCATCCATAATACAAGAATGTTATAAAAATTTTAAACAAAGAAAACAGTTTGTTTACTTGATTTATCATTTTATGTTTTGATCAGATTTTGTTCTACCCAGGAACAACAGAATTGGATCATCATGGGCAGTTTCTTTCTTCAAAATCAGAGAATACTGAAAAATTTAACCATATTTTTAAAATTTAACCACAGTGCAAAATATTTAACAAATAGCAAATTAAATTAAATGAAATTAAACTAGATTAAATGGCTCATCCACTACCTCCTCTTAAAATCACCTTTTTAAAAGTCACATTTAGCATTAATTTTCACTTACAAACTCATTTTAGACATGACATTTCATTAGAAATCAATTCATAAAGTTGTTGAACAGGCTTTTAATCATCCTAAATATTTCTTTTGAATGTCATTCTTAATTTTGGTCAATATAATAAATAAGACTGTTTTGAATTAATTTAGTTGTTTTACATTTGATAACAATAGAAATACGAAATAAAATACCAGTAACTTGACTATAGAAAAAGAGAAAACAAGAATAAAATTATAAAGAAAAGATATGCAATAGATATCAAAGGTACATGAAAATAATAATACGAGTAACTATTTTCTTTCATACCTATGTACTAATTAAGTAAATATATGAATATGTGTCTAATACGGTTTATAAAATACATTTAAACAATCCCTAGTTATTACCTTAGTTAGTTAGTACCTTTAAAAAAAGAAATAATAAAAATAAGTACCATTATTTCCTCATAAGTATTTTGAAAATCTTTCACACAGTTTAGATAGAGCCAACGATATGCTAGATATTACAGTAATTACGTACAATACGTTAATTATGAAAATACTTTCGAAAGTAACAAATTCAAAAACAGCTGCCGAAAAACTTTTCTGTGACACCGCCTGACAGTCAGATAGTCAGATTGATCACTCACTCATAGACAATATACTTTTTAATAAAAGGTCAGCAATAATAATAAACTATTTGATTATATATATATATATATATATATATATATACTCACTTCACTTTGCTTTTATTAATAGAAATCATATATGTCATATAGATATGTATCTGTCTACTATATGTATTTATGCCATCTTCATGTTGGTATATTTAAAGTTAAAGGTAGTTCCCCGTTACTAAAATTGCAACCCGCAATGAAGTTTGAAATTGTCTATAATACCCTATGTTGAATGTCCAAGTCTAAATTTTAATGTTCTAGAGAAAGCCTATATATATTGTAATCTCCTTAATCTAGACCACCCACAACTAATAGTTATTTGCATAATATAGCACCCTGCTTAAAAAATATATATTAGAATTGCTTTGAATATGGCGTGGATTATACATATTCCTATGCATATGTGTATTTTTTTTACTCTTTGCATATTAGGTACTCTTCAGAATAAACATAGCATTAGGGAACGATAAAATAGCAACACACTCCTTTCTATTGGACTCGTTTTTCTTATGACGTTGTTTACGCCATTTTCTCCTTTATTATTATAATTTAATGCCCTAACCATAGTTATCTGAGGTATGCGAGGCGAACCAAAATAAACGCGGTAAAGCAGCTGTCACTAGCCGTCTGTCATTTAATGCGGGTGCTTAGCGACGACAAAAGCGGGTTTTCACACGGGAGAATGAAATAATAAAAAACGCGGGCGGGTACGCGATTAACCCAGTTCTTATATAATTTGCGGGAGTGAAAAACACACGGATATAGTGTCATTAGACGATCATCCGCCGAGCACCTGGACTTTTGGGATGATGCGTCAGCTAAAAGGGCGAGTCCACAAACTGACGATTGTCTCGAGCTGTCCGGATGGGTATATTTATAATGAAACAAAAAAGGATAGTAATCTGACAATCAAGCTCCTGCCAAAAGCTATACATAGAACACATTGAAAGTTCTGCACTCCTGGCCATTTATAAATGTTTGAAATTAAAATGTTATATTTTTTAAACATAAATTCATTCATCGGTTCAAATATTTTTTGGCGGGAAGTCGCGTTTCAGTTGTTTTTAACACAAGTTTGAAGTTTGTCGTCCGTATCAAAAATAAAATTAACGTGAAAAGATTTTAGGGCGATGATTTTTATGATTTTAAAGTTCACTGTCTCCACAAGACTGCACTGCTCGTCTTCAAAATTTTTGGGAGGAAACACCTCATTTGAGTATTGTAAAGCAATTAAATGCAAATTTGATCGAAGCCGTGTTTCTTTCCATGATAAAATTCGTGAAGATCGGCTCTCAACTGCGATATTAGGAAAACGTAGCTACCGTCAGATAATTAATTGAAGAAAACCGGCGTATTACCTATGAGGAGATTAGAGGACATTTGAGGATTGATATGAGCCAAATTCAAAAAATGTTACATCAACGTTTAATAGTTAGAAAATTTTGTTGCCTTTAAATTCTCGTGAACTCACTCCTGAACATAAACAGACCCGAGTTGATTGGTCTAAAAAATATCGTTCAAATACCGTGTACGACATTGTGACAGAGATGAATCGTGGATATATTGTTGAAAGCAACGGCCTGCTGTATGGGTTTCTAAGGCGATAGCAAAACATTGGGGCTGGCGAGAAGCGTAGGCAAAATAATGATCGCGTTTTTCAAGATAGGTCCTATCTTGAATAATAAAGACAATTAATGCTGAGTGATACACCACCATTTTATTGCCTAGTGTCTTAAAAAAGGTGAGAAAAACGATCAAGAAGTCGCATTCTATTGCACCATGACAATGCTTCGCCAAATAACGCGAAAATACGATGTCACTTTTGGCTTCCGGAAACATAAAGCGCGATTCATCCCGCATTTAGTCCAGACCTAGCACCATGCGATTTCTTTATTTCCCAAAATCAAAGATTTGATGAGAGGTTTAACATTGACGGGGCGAGAAAGAGCCACGATGGCTTTCAACCAGCACGTGCAAAACATGCCCTCAGAATAAAGGTCTTCATATTTTCAAAAATGGTTTGAACGAATGACAAGTGTGTAAAATGTAATGGAGAATACTTTGAAAAACAATAAATGTTTAATTTAAATTTGAATTGTTTTATTTTAGAGTTACCCAAAACATTTAGTACCTCATGTACGCTTTCTCCATGTTAATAAAAAAATTTAATGATATACCTTACCAAATCCATTATCGATACTTTTTGCACTTTATTTTTTTCATATTGCAATATAAACATTAGTCAACTTTTTGGAATATGTTTTTGTTTTAGTTAACAATCCAACACTGATATGAACATAGTTCATGTAAATTAAATGTCTGTTTGTTCAGGCTAATCTCCGAAACAACGGAATGCATTGTGATCGAAAAAAAGTCTACTTCCTTATATTATTCATATGATTAACAAAAGTGATGAAAACATTTCAAATAATAATTATATATCCCTAAAATTCAGTTAGAGTAACGAACACATCTGATAATTTATTTATTACCAAAAACTATAAGGTTTTAATAGATATAACAAAGATTAAATCTGTTTTTATATGCTGTTTATATGATTCGTAATTCAAAATATTGGCTTATTTAAACAATTATTCTATATAATACTAATTTTAAAACATATGTATGTTATAAAATGAGTATTATTCTATGGTGTGTGTAATATGTTGATACAGGCACTGCAATCCCCATACAGAGGCTCCAGTGTTTACGACGGAATAAATGGGACATACATTGACTGGTTTGACATCCGCAGAAGTGTCAGATAGGAATGTGTAGATTCACCGCGGCTATTTAACCTATTCATGGATAGTTGAATCCTTGCGCCTTCAGTGTGCGGACTGCAGAAGATGCTAAATAAAATGAATGACTCTGTTAAGAAAAGGGGTATGAAAGTAAATGACGATAAAACTAAGGTGATATTGGTGTTTTAGAGGCAAAGTACGACTAGATATACTTACAAAAGTGAGAAAGTCTAACAAGTGAAAGAGTTTGTAGACTTGGGTAGTCTGTTTACAAATGATGGTAAACATGACAGAGATATCGAAAGGAGAATGGATGCGGGAAATAAAGTGAATGGGGCCTTGTTTGCTATTATGAATAGTAAAAGCGTCTCACAAAAAGCGCGTTTGCATATCCATAAAGGGGTCCTGACCCTAAGCTTATGTACGGTACCTAGTGAAAGCAGGGTATGGCAGAAGAAAAATGAAAGTAGGATCAATGTGGTGGAGATGCGATCGCTACGTTGTATTTGTGGAATGTCTCGGAAAGATAAATGTAGAAACAGTGATGTTTGAGAGTGGTGTGGTTTGAAGAAAGATGTAGTGACTAGAGTAGAAAAAGGTATATTGCTGTGGCGTATGGTGATTTGGCTATCTGGAAAGGATGGATGAAAGTAGACTAACAAAAGAAATCTATACAGGGAATGTGTGTGATGGAAAGATCCGTCAGGGTCGTCCTAGAAAATCCTGTGCAGACTATATTGGTGGCATATTAAAAAGGATTAAATTTTAAGCACCCGAAATTGACGAGCTTACATGAAAAGAATGATGGACGCCATTTAAGCAAGAGAGATATGCAAAGATCTTATCAAATAAGGGAAAATGGTACGCAAATATACAGAAGAATATTCAAGTTAGCTTCTCCAACAAGAAAATTTATTAACACAATAAACAGATTGAGATTTAGCCACGGAAAGTTTGCAGCTCGTCATAAAATAATAAACATCATCAACTCAGCTGCCTGTGAATATTGCACAACCTATACAGCCACCCTAGATCATTTAATTCTGCCCTGCTCCCCCTTCAATACGAAAAGGCTGTTGTTAATAGATGGTTTAGTGAAGATATACTAGATGAGGAAATTCCCCACCTCTTGTCATCTGTTCTTCAGAACTCTGAAAATTATGGACTGATTATGGTTATATGAATTCAACCCTTATAGTTACAAACAACATTTGCTAATGAAGCATTAAAAGAAAACTGATGATTGAAAATAAACCTCCGAATATTTTATGTCAAAAGAATTATGCTTTGGCTGTAGGTTATACACTGAATGCCGTAAAATAGTTATGCAAAAAATAGTAATTGTGGAGTCATTTTGAAAATTGCGTGTCTTTATCACCATGAATTTAACTCGTGAAAATCTTCGGCGTGGATTAACTCAAAAACAATGCATTGATCAGCTCACTTCCACCTTTGGGGATGAAACACCATCGAAAACCACTACGTATCACTGGTTTAGTGAAATTATTCGTGGGCGGTCTATGCTCACGGACGAATTTAAAGGTCGCCCTAAATCGATTCCTGTATCACAAAATATCGATGTTGGACAGGAACTAATATTGCAAGATCTTCGGCTTACATATTAGTCTAGGTAACGAGTTGAAAATGATAAAAAAATAGAGATACTAGTCTTAAAAATACTTGCGATAATTCATTCGATCCGGAATAATGCCTAGAAAAATGAGTCGAAAGCGTTTATTAGCATATAAAAAATTGCAAATGTTATAAATAATTGAAGATGAAAAAAAAGGTATTTCGTTTTCGCCGATATCTCGCAAATGATTAATATTTAAGAAATTTGAAAAAATATATTTAAAGAGAAGAAAAATTACTATAAAAAATCTCTAACTCCCGAAACTCTACCTCCTTTATTTATAATTTTAATTTAACGCTGAAAATGGGCCTTCCGGTATTATAAGGCAGCGCGGAGTCAAAATCGAGTACGTCACACTAAATAACTTTTTATATTAAATATTAATTTAGCAAATATTTTATTAAATATTAATTTGAGCAAACAAATGGTTGCCTGTTTTGGTAAGGTTTTTAGGAACATGTGGTTACAATGCTATTAGAAAATCGTAAAACGGTTAATTCGGGTGGTACACTATCATTTATTTTCCAGAAGTCTTTGAAAAATAATAAAGAACAACCAAGAACACAGGATCATTCTTCATCATAACAATACTGTCACACGTCGGCCGAAACGACTCGGTTTTGGAAGATCAAAGATCGAATTGACAGGTCATCCGCCGCACAGCTCCGATTTGTCACCTAACGATTTCTATTTATTCTTAAGCGTGAAGAATAAATTACGTGGTCACCGTTTTGAGACGCGAAGAAGCCGTTCATGCGTTCAACATGCACGTTTAGAGACACCTCAATCAGAATGGAAATGTTATTGTGAGTGAAGTTAAAATAGGTTTCAGCATATATGCTAAAAAGTGCAATCATTCATGGCAAATATCTTGAAAAGCAATAAAACCATATTATATGATGAATTTGTTTCTTTGATATTCCAGACACATAAATAGCCTCATGGTTCCAGATGGTAAACTACTGAATGTATTGTTTATTGTTGACTCTGTCTTGTCGTATATTTCTCAAATACGTGGACTAAGATAGGGATAGAAGCTATTTTGATATTTCTCATGATTTCACAAAAATCATACATGAGAGTAACAGCTTCCGCTTGACGCGTTTTGTCCAGTACGTGGAAGTTTCGGTGACACACTTCCATTCATCAGTCCACTGCCCTATATCACCCCATTCCTCCTTTCTCACATATCTTATCCTTTTCGAAGAGACCGACAAACACTTGTCTTTGACTTCTCTGGGGTTGCACATAGGGACCGGTGATCAACAACTCTCAGATGACTCGCATGTTCATTTTGTCCCTCAAATGCTATAAAAATATATATAGAAAATAGTGTCCGTTGAACTTTCGGTTTCGGTTTCGGTTTCAGGCTAGTTTCGGCCAAAACGAGTTTCAGCCTAGTTAGGTTACGGCCTCAAATCTGGCCGAAATTATGGCCAAAACCAGAAACTCCGTTCGGTTAGTCCCGCGCTGATCGGCTGATCGGACGCGTTCGTACAAATTACGCTCGTCGCCGTGACCACATCAATCAAACAACGGCTTCGCTTCGCTCGTAGTGCGATTCGTATCTGGACTTGTACGTTCGTTTCGCTTGCTGTTGAAGAGTTTGTTGTAGAAATCACGACAAATACATTATTTTAAGGAATCAGGTGAGTTTATTTGTTAATACTGTGTGTTATCACTGTGTATTATTACTAAAATTAGTGATAAATATATGTTTTAGTATGTTCATTTAATTCTAAAAACGCGTTACCAAAATTTAGTTTGAAGTGTGTAATGTGTAGGTATTTTATTATAAAATGAGACGTACCTGCGTAATGATTACAAGTTGTTCTTTATTTATGGTATTCCCGTAAAATAACTTGTAATCGACAATTATTGACGTGACAAACGTCTTAAATTAGGTTGATTTCGGCTGGGGTCACTTATGAAAAAAGTTAACGCTCGGTAACGTAACGATGAGTCACCGAAGAGAGAGGCCCGCCAGATCTGCCCGTCTCTCTCCACTCAACTATGATCGGTCTGCCGCGCACTAGAGGTAGTGCATAGCTTGTATTTACGCAGGATTATTGCTGTATATTTGTATATAAATACGTATGTATGTGTAAGGTAAAAATAAAAATTTTGTTAATATGAAATTCAGTGCGAGATTCTTTGTATAAATTAATGTTTTAAATATAATTCTTTGTATAAATAAATGTTTTTAAATTGTTACTATTATTTCATCCTTCTTCCTATATAGATGAATATTCACATTAAAATGATTTTTACCATTCAAAGTCGTTGTCACGTAAAACTTTCGCCCGTATACCGACTTTACATCAATAATTTTTTTAATTGTTATTTTATACTGGAAGTACGTACGTACCACGATGACAAGTTACTAGGAAACTTGACATCACGGTATTATATTCTGAATAAAATAACTTGTAATGATAGGTACATGGTATCTTACTAATATTATAAACGCGAAAGTTTGAGTGTGTGTGTGTGTGGCTATATTGTCTTAGGTACCTATAGGTAATTTTTGTACTGTATGTAATGTATGTTGTGATGTGTTGTTAACTATATTTATCAAGAGAATAGCCCTAATGTACCTATTTTTGTTTCAGCATATACCAATGAAAGAGCAATGTCGCAAAAAAATTACATTTGGGATTTTTTTGAAAAATCTACGTCAGATTTATCTAAAGCAAAATGTAACAAATGCCATAAATTATATTCTTTGGGAAGTTCTGAGCCGAAGCGGCAGACGATTCATGGTTTGAAATTGCACTTGTCTAAATTTCATGGAGAAGAAAATAGGCAGTATTTAAAACGGCAAGAAAAAGACGCTGAAAAAGAAGAGCAGAAGTTAGAAGCTAAATTAAAGAGACGGAATCAGAAATTTCAATCGCAACAGGCAGTACTAATAGCAGCAGTGGTGGCCAACTTGTACAAACCACAATTTTCAAAATGGAACAAGCAAGGGCCTTAAAAGCTTCTATGTGTAGATGATCACGAGATATCTCGTAGAATCGACAAGAGAAGTATCATGGACTTGATAATTGTGGACATGCTTCCATATTCCATTGTAGACAGTGAGGCATTCAGAAGACTCAATTTTACCGATCCTCATTCTCCTCAAAAATATAATTTTAAATCCGAAAAATATTTCCGAACTACTTTGATGCCTCAGACTTATGAAATTGTTTCAAAAAAAGTGTACGATTTAATTGCCAATTGTGAATGGATCAGTGGCACCTGTGATATATGGACCAATCCTCCTAAAACATGCTCACTACTGAGTCTCACTGGCCATTTTATCATGGGACCAAAACGTCTTAAAGTTATATTAGGCGCAAAAGTACTTGAAAATGATCATACAGGACAGTATATTGATGAAAAACTACAAGAAATGATAACTAAATGGAATATAAATAAAAACTCTTTCTTATTTTACGTGACAACATAAAAATATGGTCAGTGCTACGCGAGATCAATATTATGAATCTTTAGGCTGTATGTCACACACATTACAGCTGGTAATTAAAGATGCGTTATTTTCCGAAGAAAGACACGAAATTGTTATCAAAACTTGTAGAAAAGTAGGGCATTTTAAGCGTAGCGAGCAAGCTTCTAGAAAGTTAATTGAGTGCCAAAACAATGTGGAATACCAACGCATTCTCTGATTCAAGATGTCGAGTCAGATGGAACAACACCTACAACATGCTGGAAAGGTTGTTAGAACAAAAACCGCTGTTAATTTGTACAGTGTGGAACATGACCGTATTGACACTCTTTCTTCTTCTGATTGGGAACTCATGAAGAATCTTACTCAAGTCTTGAAGTTCTTCTACGAAGCTACGCTCGATCTGTCATTTGATAACGCGTGTATATCGATTGTTATTCCTTTAATTGCATTATTAAACAGAAAGCTCCAATTTAGAGATGAAAATGAAAGCGAAGTAATGAGGAGCATGAAAACCAAGTTGCATGAATCCATGAACCGAAGATTTGCATACGTCCAGGTCATGCAGCCCTTATTACTTCGACGTTGTTGGATCCCAGATTCAAAAACACATATTTGAATTCTGATGAAGTCGACATAGCCACATGGCCAAGAGCCGTCTAGTTCGTATAGGCTTTCCCCTTATGAAAAAGATGGCGGGCTTTGGGATGTCCATGACAAATCGACTAGTCAAGCAATTCAAAGTTCTGATGCGAGTGATAAAGATGACTTATCTACACAAGTAAAAAAAAACATTGAGATCTACTTAGCCGAACCGAGACTGCAAAGAAATGCAGACATATATAGTTACTGGGATTGTAGTCCTTTTGTGTCTTTGAGAAAGGTGGCACTAAAATACTTATCCGCTCCTCCGACAACTGTTTCTAGTGAACAATTGTTTAGTGCTGCTGGGCAAATTTATTCAGACCGAAGAAGCAATTTGCTGGAGAAAATGTAGATAAATTGTTGTTTTAACTTATAATATTAGACTATTTCATTATGAATATTAATTGTTTGATAATTTAAATCTAAGAAAAGGTAAATTTGTTGTGATAATATGTTAAGTTGATAGTAGATACTTAGAGATGAATCAGACTGAATTAACACGTGATCTCAAAATAAATAAATAAAGCTGATTGATAATAATATTTTTGATTATCCTAATATCCCATAAATCTTAGCTTTCTATTTGGCTTCAAGGAAGTTTCGGTTTGGTTTCGGCCGAAACTAAGACCGACCGAAATTCGGTTCGGTTTGGTTACGACCATGAAAACTAGTTTCGGTCGGACACTAATAGAAAACATAGATATTGTGATATTCATAATTTCAGTAAATTAAAAATAAATTTATATTAGTTGTTACAATTCAACACACAAAATTGTATTTTCCAATCAATGATTTCATTAGTGTAATCTTATCTTAGTTGCATAAGTTATGTCTTTCTATAACATGATTCAATATACCTACTAGGTGTAGTTCTTCTAATTTTTGCAGATAAAATTCAAGTTTATAATGGTTAATAAAATTGTAATTCAGTGTGTTTCAATGCAATCATTGTTTTATGTTATGTCATAAATGTTACAATCTGATTAATTTTTTTATTGAATATACTAACTTTCCATTCCGGCTTCACTCTCAATGAATGACTTCTTGCTTTCACTCCGGTATTGTGTTGGCATTTGTTTTGCTTTTCAAATATCTGATATTCTGATATCCTTTCCTGTCTTATCACAAAATCATTTTCACAATAAATAATAAATATCTTGTGCAATTGAGCTGGAACTGGCGGTTTTAAGTTTGCCGTGGAAATATAAATTAAAAAGGAAACCTTCATCAAAGCAAAAGTTTTCATAGCAATCGATGGGGTCATTTGTGAGATCATCATGATATAGATATTATTAGACTAGTATATGAATCTGTCGCATAACTGTATACACTTTTTTCTTTTGGAGATTTTATGATTAATATACTTTTTATAATTTATTGATCCTGATTCTATCATTTTAGCTATTCTATGGAATCCTAAAATTTATCATATTTCTTCCTTGACTTCTATCTCTATACTACAATTTATTGAAATTGGTAAAACTAAAGTAAAGGTGTCCAGTTATATTCACGAAATCCTAAAAAAGTATCAATATCACAACAAGGGTTTTGACTTTCAACTGGGTCC
>BGZK01003724.1:0-20452 GCA_005406025.1 Eumeta japonica
AAACGAAAAGGTATATGTCTTTTGTTTTGTCCAATATTTGAAGTCGGTCAACGGAATGTGACGATGCGCGACAAGGAGCAGGTCAAAATCTCTGTGACGTCAAATCCGAAATACGAAAACGAAAAGGTATATGTCTTTTGTTTTGTCCAATATTCGAAGTATTTTGTACAAAAATTGTAAAACTGCTGTTTTCATTTACGTGTGATCACCTGTGACAAGTACAGAGAGGGGGGTCAAAACCCTTATAGCTTATGTGACTTAATTTATGGATGGCCCCTAAATTCATTTCGTTGCCCGTCTGTCTGTCGGTCGAGACCCTTTTTGTCGAGTCGAAATTAATACCGAATATATCTGGAGTCTCTAGGAGCTGTAAAAAAATCAAGATTCCGATCACTACAAAAATTATATTGCCATTTTCATCTAATGCGCTATTGTACATGAAAAATAATGCATATTATTTTACTTACAAAAATTGCAATCTATTGCTTAAAACGTTAGATTTACAAATACGATACGAAAAATTTCGACATATATACAGCTATATTATTAATGTATTTTAACCCAAACTGAACTCTCGTGTGAACGGTACCAGTGTCGCGAGTTCAATGGTTTTTTCTCCCATCTCAAAACACTCAACTCGCCTAAAGAAGTTTTCACTTCAATAATTTTATATGTTTTATTTCTTTTGCAGGCTTTAAAATTATTATTGATAACATCTTTGTCTAGCATTTCTTTCTAGAGGACGTTCCCACGGTCACGCGAATTACCGACGATAATGTCGATGGAGTGGCAGTCAAAATGGCGGGCTTATGCGTTGACATGCGCGTGAGCGAGCCGGGAAGTACCGAAGTTAAGTAAATACGTTTTATAAAACAATATTGTAATATACATTGCTACAATATCCGCTTTGTTACAAAACCAATAAAGACTGTTTACCAGAGCGATATTATTTGCAGGATTCCCAATTAATTTAGAGAATCAGACCAAAAGCACACAAATTTCGATATGGCTAGAAAGTCTATATTCCGGAATATAGTCAAAATGGCTCCGGTATTGCCCGAATGCAATATTAGTGCACGTAACTAGAATATATTGACCAATCGCTCACGGCCATCCTTCGTACTATCATGCCAAAGTGTAACAAGTGTAATGAAGTGCATACGAGTATTTCATTAAAACTGTAGTGTTGTGTTTGCGTGGCCACGCATGTGTGTGGAGTGCACAACGTGTCGAATAAATAAAATAATATATATCTGTGGTTAAATTTCAAAATCTAAAATTTATTAAGTCACATTAAGTTCCTTCGATGTTCATGTCTACATTGAAGTGACGCTCTGCTAAACAGTCAATAATTAAGGTACAACGAACCCGCTTTAATGGTCGTCATAAAAATGAAAACGCCATTTGTAACAAAATTCCCAATCTGCTATGAAAAGGCAGAGACGATAGCCTTGCCGAGGTCGAAACCCCAGTTCTACGGGAGAATCGAACCGCGCCGGATAGCGGGTCGGAGCTGAGCTGCAACAAGTCGGACGCCATTTGACTTCGCATTCGGCCGCCATTTTGATACCGCCAAAAATGTATTAGAGTGTACCGGTTTAATCAAACGGGGTCTGTTTGCCCTCCGGTAAAATAGTATAAAACATAACTCACGACGCGGTTTCGTTGCGCTTCAGGCGTAACTAAACGAAGTAAAACTGTAATGCAAAATTTCTCATTAAAAGTACAAGGACCTAACTATACCTTAAGTTTTCATAGCGGGAAGTTAAAATGTATTTTCCCATATGTTGGTCGATGTAGATCCATAGTTCGATTGCAAATGAACGTAATAAAAAATCTTTCATAATAATATGTAATAACTAATAATCTACGATTTTCAGATCTTTTCTTTACTTGTGCTGTGATAACTTTCTTCTTGCCAAATTTCATGACTCTAGATCAATAACAAATTTTACTATAGGTTTTGACTTATTTGCGAGCTTCGAAATATATAAGGTATAAATGGCCAACTTTTATTATTTTATTACGTTGCTTAGAACCTTAATTTTTATACAGCTCTCTGGGAATCCAGACCTAAGTACGAGGACCGCTCTGAAATTATTGAAATACTGTCAAACGCCGGTTTTCCCGCGTAGGTGTCGTAAAGTGTGTTGCTGTGAAACAAACAAACAAACTCTCGTTTATCCGAAATGATCGGGACGGCGCCGGTTCGGGTAAGCCGAAGTTCCTGTTTTCCCGCGTGAAACGCTCCGAATTAGACGTTGGTTTTTTACGTATTCATAAAGTTGGGAACAAAAAAAAATAATAATAATAAAATAAATCTTGTTGGTATTGTTCCAATAGTTTTCCTGTATCTCAGTAATTTTGGAGTCACCCTTGTATTTGGTAGATATTGATATGAAACTCGATGACTCCACGCGTCCCTGAGGAAAAGGATCTCGACAGACAGACGGACGGACGACGAAGTGATCTCACGAGGGTCCTTTTTCCCTTTATGATAAGAAACTCAAAAAAATGATAGAGATATGCTTCGAAAATTTAGCAATAATCAGTACAAAATTACCATGTCAAATAATGGAACTCACACGCTCAAAACCAGCAAATCCCGAGCAGGTCTTATGTTGTTACAGCTTGTACCGGATCGAACTTAGTTTTAGAATAGAAATCGGAAAATGTAGGAACGGTTCAAAGGAGCCTTAAATGAAGAAACAAACTTACTTGAGTGACTGTGCATTAACTTGAAAAATGATTATAAAATCAATGAATGGCGTACTATTATTTGAATGACGACGTACGTGTTGCGTCAGTTGGATAACTAACGCATTGTCGAGGCGTAGCTCCCACGACCACTTCAGACTTGAAAGGTTAGACGTTCAGTTCTTCATGCTGGCCCATTGCGGTTTGGGAGCTGCCGAGCTAGTAATATAACAACAATATAAACTCACGCTTACTTCCCAGATGGGTACTATTTTTGCATATCTCTCTTGCTTCGCTGACACCCATCAATCTTTTCATGCGAGCTCGAAGGTTTCGGGTGCTTAAAATTTGGCGCATAAGGCCTTTTCTACTCTAACCATTACATCTGACACCACCGTTCCTAGGTCTGTCTTTCAAAGACACTCCACACACACTATACATTTCCATCTAGATCGCATTATCACCGATTCTACTTTCATTTTCCTTCTATCATACCCAACTTATAGTGCCGTGTATATGAGCGTAGGGATAAAGACCTCACTCGCGAGACACTTAATATTGATAATAGCAAACAAGGCCCTGTTCACTTCATATCACACATTCACTATTCTTTCAATATCTCTATCATGTTAACCGTCATTTATAAACAGATTACCCAAGTATACGGAATCATTCATTTTATCATCTCTTGCAAAGTCACTAATGTAACGACCCTAAGAGTTTGTACATGTTTATATGACTTGTTTACATTAATTATTACTCTTTACTTTTCAGATTAATATATAAGACACTGAGGCACACAACATGAGCGTCGGCACAATTATTTGCAGGCGGAGTTACACATATAACCGTTTCGGCAATGTCTTAAACATGTTTAAAGTCATTCTAACGGCACAAAAGTACACCTGTTTTTCTACATTATGATAACTATGAGACAGTTTCAACAGCAGCAGTGGATAACTATTGAGATCATTTACTTATCAGTATGTCGCATAGGCTAGTGTTTTGACATTGTATGTTTGTACCTTTTCGAAATAAACAATGAGCGGCATGCGCATAATGATGAAAAGTATTAAGCGTATATGATATTCCAAGCTTTAACAGAAACTGGCCTACTTCTGACTTTCATTGCAAAAATGGAACATAACAGATACTCTAGCTGATAATAAAAGTGTTAAAAAACTTTTAAGATCAATAAAATTATCAGCACAAAAACCGGTGGGGAAACAAACAAATGCGTCAATAGGGAATCAGATACTTTAGGTTATTTTAGTAAAATCGAGCCGTAGAATTCATCCGATTCGCCAATGGTTGGATGGAAATGAATCACTTTGATAAATTACTCTCTAGTTATTTTTAACATTGCCTAGTTTTAAAGACGGTAGTGTCGTTTCACTGAAACTTTTCATGATTGCCATATTACCATATTACCATTTCGATACTGAGTTTTCATATAAAAATTGTATATACATCTACACGTATAAACAATTTTTACAAATTCTGTCAACAGTAATCAAAGTGACCATAAGACTTCATAATAATATGTTGCAATATAAGCTTATGAGCATATAAATTATGTCAGTTACATTGTAATAACATCTGTTTTCTTAATGATAACCATTTTCACTTCCATTTTAATTTGAATTATATCATTATTTCATTTCCAATAAAGACATTTTAAATTTAGAAAACTCATTACACAAATAAGTTACTTGTCAATTTCATATGTACTATGTCATTTATAAATATAATTTCCGGCCAATATCAAAACAGAAAGTTATAAATAATAATAAAACAGAGGTTTGAATTAGCATAAAGAAGGATTTCTCGACTATGATGTCTCTTACTGATTTGGTGCTTCCGATGTGCAGATTATTTTTTCAAGCAGGGCTTGTACCAAAGGCGCTACAGAGATACGACCGCAGTAGGCCTTTCCGATGCTGTTTAGAGCAGTTTCCTGAAAAAATAAATCGGTAATCATAATTCTACAAAATTGCAACATTTTTTCGAGTTCAATAAAAATAGTAGACTAATTCTTTAATATCATTATATAGAAACGTTACCATATATTTTGCATAAATAGAGTATGCTAAATAAATAAATCGCCTTTACTTCTCTATTTCTATTCAACTCGATGGAATATAAACACCACCAAATTTTAACCCTTAATAGATTGCTTTCTAAAGACACTGGAAAATCTATGAGCCCGAATATGGCTCGCAATGCCTCTAATTGGGGAGTTAGAGTATGAGATATTATTTCGAAAACATTATAAAAGTTCCATTACCGATATAACTTGTGCTCAAAGATTGTTTCTCCCATAAATATTTATGTTATTAATTTCTAACTTCTAAAATACCAACTTGAAATAATAACACAGGCGTGTATTATCACAAAAATAAATAACACTATGTATAAACATTTCGGCTACAAGAAGACATGAGTATTAAATTTTGATCGCACCCCATTGGCTTATTATTAATGATCGATTTTAATGTAAACATTATAGCTATGCGGCAATGCCTACTTAATAATTTCAAAGGTAATGATTGGATGAATTGTCAATTTTCTTATAATTCCTTAAATAAAATTAACAATAGTTAAGACGCAACAACAATCCTTTTAATTTGACACGTCACAAGGTGCAGCAAAACTATTCTTTAATCTGTCCCCAAACCTGGCCCCTTACATATTCAAAATTCATTTATTCACTTTATATGTGTGAAGCAAAGTTCAACTTAATCCATTACATTCAGAGCAAATTTTCTGTTATAGATAGATAGACAGACAGACAGAAAAACACGATTGATCCTATGAGGGTTCCAATTTTTTCATTTCAACACACAGAACACTAAAACTGACGAAAAGTTGAATAAGTCACCAACCTGACTAAACCAATTTCTAATATTTCACAAGCTTATTAACACGTCATTGTTTAAGATGATTGATTTGGGTAACAGCTTTTTGCATTTCTTCAGACTTGTCCACATTCATACAATAAGATAAAACTTATTTCTCGAAAATCCTGAAATAGGTACATTTTGTTATCCTTTATTATATAATAGAAACAGGTATCTGTTGACATCGCATTAGCTAATAACTTTCGAAATAAAAGTTTTGATACATAATGGTACCAAATGGTTACGCAAAGAGACCACATATCTTTACTATATAAAGTGTTCACTCGCCTCTTTTGCTACACTGACATCTATCATTTATTTCATGGAATTAAAATTGTGTTTCCAAACTGAACATTATAAATTTATAAAAGATCTTTTCATTTTTTCTTATTACAATAATTACAAACCTCACTATCCAAATATATTGTTAACATTAACAAACATAACTCATTGGCATTTCAAAAATAAGATCATCAAAATATCTACACATGAAATATAATTCGATTCGCTAATGCTTTAAAGAAAAAATTTAAACATTTCAAATACATAATGATAATACTGAGTAAACATTACTTTCATTTACATCAGCAACAGAAACATTCAATAGGGATTATACATCACATCGTAGCAGCAACTCACCTGTCTGTTTTTATCTTGCTATATCGTAGAACCTCGACTCCTTAATATAATACAGATGTCGAACTCGATCCTTGTTCGAAAAACATAGAGATGTCCCCAATGAAATTGTCACTTCAAAATTTTGGAGATACTCAAAAACAAAAACATTGTGGAAGCTGAAAAGAATAAAAGCAGATGATTATAGTAGATGCAAATATAAAGCCGCAGTACCAGATTTTATCAATAATTTTCTTAGCATTTTTAAAAGAACTGTCAAAATATGTGCCACTGGTTGCGTTCGATGAAGAAGAATATTTTCAGTTTCTGTTATATGTGTAGTGTGCCCCCCTCCCGCCATTTATTTTTGTTATCTAACTACCAAACTAAGTAGCGGCTACAGAACACATACACTCCCAATTTCATCGGTATACATCTTATAGTTTTTGAGTAAAATGCCTGTAACAAACAGACGAACGGACATGACGAAACTATAAGGATTCCGTTTTTCCATTTTCGCTTGAAGCCCCAAAACTATTACTGACAATATGTTGACCTTTTTGATTTAAGCAAACCTAACATATACATTCGGCTTCAACAAATAACAAACAAAGACAAATCTCACTCATTACCTGTATGTGTATACAAAATAACATTTAGCAATGACAAGTTTGTTCAGCAAAGAATCTTTTAAATTAGCATATGAAGTTCAGAATGATTCTATTTGGAACCTAATATTGCAAAAAACATAACACTATATATGTATGGAGGCAAATCGACTATCATACTCTCAGATGATGATAAGGCATTTTAATAATACACGTACACAAAGTAATCTCGAAGAACAGATTTGGCAAATTGTAACACTAAGCTTCTATCAAAATGCAATATGTATTCAATGACTTTTCTTATAATTTTAACAAAAGATATATAACCATCCTATGCTTCCATATATAACACGTTAATGCGTATGCGATCGACAATTCAGAAAAATGCTAATTAAAATGTTGGCATGAATCATTATTTTCACAATCACACAGTTCGTGGTACTTGTATTGAAATATATTAGCTATACGCAGCTTAGAAAGACTATTTTTTGCCTTAAATAAACTTGGATAACCTTTGGACCCTTGCCCTCATTTTTTTCAAATTCATGCTTAAAACAATCAAAATCTTTACGCTACTGCTTTCTGCTAATAGATATAATACTCAAAAGTATTAATTATTCACAAAAACCATTATTGAATAGCCTATTTCTATGAGATAAGTTATGTAGTAGGCATTGCTAAGTGGAACAAAATGGCTGACATTAAAATTGTTTATTGGGCCGCCATTTGCAATTGTATTGTAATATCTAATTAGAACACCATATTTCAATATATAAAGACGACAATAATTATTTTAAAAGTAATATGCATATGGAAAAAAAAAAAAACATTTATTTGAAACACAAAAAAAAAATGAAATCAATGAAAATTAATCAGATAATGCATGTAATCTTTACTTACTGATGGATAAAGCCTGTTTTCTTAATGCATGTCCTCAGCATTTGTAATATCAACTTTACAAAATTTCCTATTAGTGTTGATAGAGAATATGTAGAACCGTCCATCTGCAATGCGGCGGAAGGAAATTAAAGAGCTCGGGTGTTCTCAGTATTAAGAGATAACTTTGGTTATATTTTACACTAGTCACCTCAATACAATGCATTCATACAATGTTGCGTACAAAAGACCCATTGTTCCTAGGCAGTCATAAACGGCAGATTATAAAAAACAAAATATGTATAATAAACTCTTACGAAGATATGCTAAAACAGCTCTATACGCCAGTTAAATATAGGGAGTAAATAGTTAATGATAATTTTAAAATGCCCATAAAAAATGCTCGAATCACAATTTGCAAATTCACTGTTTTGATATTATTTTTTGTTTTAATTTATAACTCCTGTGAGTTCTATTATTCAAAATATGTATTATATCCAATTAACAAATGTATGAGTATCAAATGTATTATAGTATTTTGCTTTACAGGCAGTAAAATCGCCAATAATGGTAGTGTAATTGGGCAAGAAATTGCAATTTTCAACAATTTATTCTAATCTAATCAAAACGTATACTTTGGATACTCTTATAATACTACTACCATATTTAAACAAAAAGCAGCAAAATTATAAGACAAAATGTGGAAAGCAAAATAGGTTAAATGCAACTCTTTCATTTATATGAGTATCTAAGTTTGACAATGGTAATTTAATATTCTTAAAATATGAAATATATTAGAGTATTTAGAAGTTATCTATTATACAGGTTATTTATTAGTATTTTTCGAATTATACAAAAAGAGATTAATTAACAATGATTACAAGAAAGTACCATTCCCAAACTTTGAAAAACAAAATATCACAAAGTGCAGAAATTATTCATCTGAAATACTTACTTTATTCAAATAACTTTCTGATTAGATTCGTAGAGCGTATCACATAAATATCCAATCCAATATGAAATTTTATAAGCTACACTATTCCGTAATCCGTTTCTTTTAAATATGTAGTATATTATCTATGGTCCATTTTAAAATTCTCAAAAGCGCTGTTGACACATTTCAATGTCGCCAATTTCAGGCAACGTCGTGTCATTAGACCTGACATCAAAATCATTAGAAAATCGCAAAATTGATTCTACCAAGGATGTATACAGGACTTTGTTCTGAGAGGAGCACAACAGGCCAGTGGCGGTCTGAAAGAAGAAGCACATGAAATAGAAATTTGTTGGTAAATAAATTATAATTTATCGTTGGTGTCTGATCAAATATTCTTTTACCATAGTAGCAATCCCATAAACCGTTATTTAAATCACAAACGTCTAAATGACTAGAAACATACAATTACATCTGTAATAACAGATATATAACAAGACGATATTCATCGTCGTCGTTCAAAATCAAATAATTTTTCGGTTTCCTGCTCACTTCGTTCCGATGATTTGCGTCACTTTCGACGGGACCTATTTCAAAAGGTGCACATTCTCTATAATGTTTTCTCAACGAAGTCAACACATCAACAGTCTTTGTCGATATTCTATTGCGTTCTTTATTATTATAACGTTCATGGAACTAAAGAAGCGTCATTAAATCTTAGCGACATTTTTTTGTAATGAAAACGTAAGCAACCTAGTCATATGTAGCAATAAAGTTACATAACTTGACAACACCGACAAGGTTAACAGCTTCGATTACTTCGCCGGGGGTGGCCGACTTTGCCATCCCCGGCGACGAATTAACTGAATCGGTGGAATTGACACAGTTCACATCTGCATCTACTTTGTCGTACTTTTTTCTCTCTGTCTCTTTATCTCTCCCTGTAACGCTACAGTTTTGGGAGAAGAAAACAGTAACATCAATCCATCGAATTTCAACTTTTTCCAATTTTAATCATATCTCTCGAACGAACCGACCGATTTTGATGCGATTTGCGACAATCGACACTGTCTTTTGAAGAACTGGTTATTTAGAATTTATCGTTAGAATTATTTTAAAAAGATTCTAACGAAACACATTTCTAAGCATTTGGCTGTGTTGTTTCATGGAAACAAAGAACAATTTTGGAATATATTGGTAGAGCAGTTTACAAAAATAATATCGTAAAATACTAGCCAAAGCATGTCACCGCAACCAGACTGAGTACGGCGCTGCACATACGCCAAGACAGACTGAAAATCATAAATTCTAATGTAACGTAACGTAACGTAACGTAATCTTACAAAGTAACTCAAAACACATCCAAAGGGATTACCACTAACAATTTAAGAATGCGTTGAATAATATCATCGCACTACCGCATTGATTTTCACGTTCACCCTTTTTCTATTCAACTAACGTATCATACTTTTTAGGTCTACACTTCGACATACATATCTCGTGTCGTCCTCTCCATTGTGAAATGACGACCGATTCTTTATCGATGGTCGTGAAATCGAGGCACTTTCTGACTTACCTCTTCGGTTGATCGCCACTATCTACTAAAACAAAACATCAGGTATATCGCTGAATCTGATGGGACGTGGTATGGGATCCTTTTAAAACTTTCACGCTAAAATATTTTTCCATTTATATCCTATGTTTTTGATTAAAACCTGAACAAAATGGAAGGAATATTGTTATGCAACAATCACCTCCCCCGGAGTAAGTCAACTACCTACACAGGATCGAAATAGACGAATATACAAAACGTAATGTAGGGTATCGAAGGTCTCTTAAATTCAGTCAATGTTAATAACCTTAGATTAAAAAAGATACTCAGCCTGCTTTAACCGTCGTTAACAATTCTCTGAAATTAAATACTAACGTAATTTGTCTACTACAAGCTCATCCATACCTAGGCCCTTTAGCTTGTATAGAGATTTCTGAACAAGATCGTTCCCCACTATGTTTAGGAGCCATTCATTTGTCAACGTGATCTTATCTTGAGGAAGGACACAAATTATTCATAAGTAATATTTCATAGGCCGGAATGTGATATCCAACCAACATTAAATAAATTAACTATTAAATCTACCTTTTCATTTTTAATGTACGTATTATACATTCTCAACGTTTTATTGTCATTTTAATATATCGTAATTTCATATTTTCCTAATTGACCTAATTTGTTATTATATTTCTATGTACGATTAGCCTTTGTCCTTCTGTTATTTATCTTGCAATTACATCAGTTTGATTCTTATTTTATAAAGTTATAGATTTGAAAATTTTCTTTCGAAATCAAATTGCATAGCTAAGGATAAAGATATCCGATATGCCTATTCTTTTGAAATTAAAAGTTAGTTATTTTGGAACCTTATTTTGTTATATTAGACATATAGACAGCTAATATTTATGTTCCCTCACACTGTTTACAACGTTGCAAAATTAAAAATCTTCCCGATTGGAGTAGTTTTCAGAAATATTTAGCTTACGCCTCAGTGAAATTGCTCAAATGTGATGAACTTCGTATTTCCCAATAATGTATTTAGAAAAAGAATCAGAATAATTAACTGGTCAATATGGCAAAAGATTTTACCCTTTCACATTTTCCGAGATTCTTATTATTTCATTAAATATATATATATATTTCCCTCCTTCACTACAAATAGTTTAAAAGTGAAATTCTTATTAATGTATGCTAAATAGATCGTTTCGTTACGTATCGTGGAAAATGACTAGTTTCCTGTGAACACATGACATCCATATGACGTCACAGATAGGTCATATAGAGGTCATAAAGTTTTTATAGATATGACATAATAATGACTTTATTGATGACTTTCATTTGACGTCATAGAGTATGACATCATTATGACATAGAACTGACTTAAAATTTGACTTTATGTGACGTCAAAATTGTGACATAAATATTACGTCCTATTCCTATCATACTGTGATGTCACATCAAAGTCATGAATTTATATATTATTTACGTAAGAAATAAACCATACAATGACGTAAATTACAAGTCATACTCTGACATAAATGTGATATAATCATACCGTCATACTTCAGCATCAGATTTGGGTCATTTTCTTACGTACTGACACAATATTAATGTCATGACAGTATGAAAATAAACGGTTTTCGACTTTGATGTCTGAATTTTACTTTTACCGCAAATCATCTTTAATTCACACATGGAACATGTTTTTAGCTTTTAAAAGATCAGGGTTATTATAAAAAAGGTACAAACTAATTCAAAATTAATTATTGTATTGTAATAATGGTACAGTAACAAAATGATCACTATTTACAGATGAAAAATAAACATTTTGATTTTACAAGATCTGTTGTAACTGTTTTAAATGTTGGATTTTTGAGTTCCTTATAATATATATTATAAGGAACTCAAAAAAATTATTTTATTTTATTAACATATATATATATATATATATACTAAATCTTATATTAAATTTCTGCTTATTATACTTGTACTAATAAGTTTTCTTTTATTATTTTTCAATGTGTCAATTATCTTAACCAACAGACATAAAATTTTAAGAATTTTGCTAATAATTAAATAAATTCCACCTACAATAAAGATATGCCAATTCAAATTTAATATATCCACACGGCGTGGGTCTCACGTTTATAAACAATTCAAGTGGCGGTATACCTCGTGGCTTATTATTTGCAAACCGTTATATGAAGTCGAAAACTAATTAATTTTAAAAGAAATTAAATGAGTATAATATATTATACATACATGCAATCAAAACAAAATTTTGATGTTTATATTTTTAGGGGGTAAAAAACAGTGAAAGATTATGCTGTAGTTCAATTTATAGAATCTGAACTATACTCTGAAATCCCTTCAAACTGGCTGTTGTATGACAGCTTTGCTGTCAAAGATAAAACTTCATGTCGGTGGCCAGGGAAAGAAAAGAATTTCACCCAGAAAATAAAAATCGAGTTGACCCCTCTAAAGATTGGCCTATTCGCGCAGTTAACGTGATAAGATTTTGTGGTAATTATAAATATTTTTAATGATACTCGAATTATCAGATATTTACATGCATATTTTTTTTTTTATTTTCCACTGACAAAACACGTCAGATTTCTACTAACCTTCCTGTTAATTATTAAACCTTGTAATCTATTTATTAATATTAAAAAATAACATATTTAAATTAAATTGATTTCTTAAAATTTCTTATAATCTCGAAAATGCTTTGCTTGAAAAATACTCTAGTTTTTTAAAATCATATTCTTTTTAATTAGCTTATTTTAAAGATGTCTATAGATTATTAATCATTAATTAATCAAATTTGAAATAAGCTTGAAACAAATATATCTATATATTATTTATAATAATTGTAGAGACCCTAGAATCAGCAAGAAAAGCAGCAGACGATTCTCAATACTCATCGACAGCAGAAATGGTTGGGCGAGGATATAGAAGTAGAAAATAAGCTCTCCTGTTACGTGCTTTGAATCTCAAGAAGAAACCAAATATCATCTCGAGATCTGATGACTTCGTTCGAGGTGATCAAGGTATAAATTAATCTATTCAATACAGTAGTATTTTTACTTAAAATGATATTTTTACTTTTAATTTAACAAATTGATAAAATGAGATGACATTTGTAAAATTATTGGCAATCAATATTACAATAGCAAGATATTTTTCAACTAAAATGTTGTACATAATAACTTACAGCGAAAATTTGTTATAAACGAAATTTCAGTTGTATTTTTAGTTCCTGCACTGCCAAGTTTTCTCTCGCAATTCAACAAGACGACACACATAAAAAATAAATGTCAAGGCTCTGATTCGGTGGAGTCAAGAGAAGGTCTCAGTGAAGCTGATAGCTCGGATGATTCTGTTAACGAAACTTTAGCTCGAGCCAGAGCTCTTCTTAATGATAATAACTTTAATAAAGACATCAGGGGAAACAGCTGCAGGAAGTCAGAATGATGACAGTATTACAGAGAACAATGCAATTGGAATACTGTTGAAAGTAATATGATTGAAAATATTTATGATATTATTGAAAGTGAATGAATAATAATTAAATTAGTGAAACTGTTTTATTATATGAAATGTTAACGGTATAATTATTTTTATGATTTCAGAAAAATTAGATTGCTGTCTTCGTTTGTTGAGAAAGTTAGTGGTAGATGTTACGGATTAAAAGCAAAGCGTTTCTAATAATGGTAATTCAAGAGTAAATTCTGCTATTTCTGAAGAAGTGGATACATATTTGAAACTTAATACCAGAGATGCAGTGATTGCTTTTGAAGAAAAGTTGGCGACATCAACTGCATTTGAAAATGAATTTGTAAGTGATAATTTTATTTGATGAAGTAAAAATTGTAATCTTGACGTTTAGAATATTTTCATGCAGCACTATTTATATTTCACATTGTTTTGCAGCACATGTGCACTTATTTTTAAACTTGAACAAAATTAAATTTATTTGAAGTCAAGCATTTGAGAAAAACTCATTTAAAATATTTATTGTTTTTATTACATTATTAAATTACTTAAATCAATAAAAGTACTGACTGCTGCAAGACAATAATCTAATTGTATGAATTTTAAGAAAAAAAATACATCTTTTAATTGAAAGATTAAGCGAGAATTGAAAGAATTGATCAACAAAATTTTAAGTATTTATTTTATAGTCAAAATAGATATTTCTGCAATTCTAACTCTGTTAGTATTAATTTATATCGTGATCATTAATAAGTGTTTTGTGCAATATACTTTGTAATATTTCAAAATCTCATGGTACTAAAATTACCAGATACTAGAAAGTTGTTTGTATTAATAGAAAAATAATTATTAGAAAAGTTCGATTTACCAAAATTGATCAAAAATTTTTGATCAGTTCATTTAACAAAGATTTCTGAAATATTTTTTCAAGTGATGTTCAACTAAGTACAGAAATTGACATATTTCTGTTGATATATTAACTCCTTTTTCATTTATCTATCACTTCATTTTAATGACATTACCATCTATTAAATTTTCATCTAGACTCGGAAAGTCAAGCAAGTTGGAGGATCAATGGAAAGATTTTACTGAAAGAGCGTTAGCTTTACTTTTACTGACAATTTTGCTAAGGATAATACTTGGGAAGGAAAAATTACCAAGTACAAAGTAAATAATCTAAAAGTAGTGGCGATTTGTGAAAGTAAGGAATGATTTTTGATAAATTTAAATTACAAAGCATTAATTATTGCTTTTCAATATTTACTATTACTAACACAATATTTTTTTTAGAAATTGTTTTTGACAAATATCCATCATTTGATAAGAATGAATTTAGTAAAGCTGGTACCAATTGGTTCAGACTTGGAAATCAAAGGCGGGAAGCCAACCGAAGCAAATGTTGAAAAAATGGCATCTGCGCAAACTAATGCTGATGCTACTGAACGAAATAGCCCACCAGCTGGGAATTAAATTTTATTATTTGTCAAATGTGTGCTGACTTAATATCTAAAAGTGAGAATGGGCAATTACAGACATCGTTATAATGGTGAATGTTTAAGTGCATTGACTGCACTAGAATCTGTAATTGCCATTTTCACTTTTGGATTTTTATTACTATTTTGAAACAAAAATTAAACATTAAAAGATATAATTATAATTTTTAAGTTGGACTTTGCACAATCTCTTAATTAATAATTAGAGATATGTGTGCTATTCTCAATTCAAAAGTAAAAGAGCAATGGCCAACTTTATTAAGAGTTTTATTACTAAAGTGCATTCAATGCACTAGAAACTGTAATTGTCATTTTACTTTTGGATTTATATAGTATAATTTGTAAACAAAGACTAATACCTAATTATTTATAAAAGTATTATAAGTATTAAAAAAGTGAAAATGGACAATTACAAAATTTTGAAAGCAATATAAATGTTTAATAATTAATAGTGGATATTGATACTAAGAGCACAAAATCTGTAATTGTCATTTTCAGTGATAAAATTTATTTATAACTATTTTAAGTGCTATCAAAAATTTTGATACAATTTTTCATGTTTGAAGTTGATAATAATAGCAGTAAAATCTGTAATTGTCATTTTCAGTTTTGGAATTTTATCTAGAGGTCATAAAATTACTGAGATTGCAATATTATTCTTTAATTCAAGTTTCGTATGTTTATTTAAACTCAAAGAATAAATATTATTTTTTTTCAACCTAATTATCAAAAGCGCATTTGTGACTAAAATAAGAATAAATAAATTTTATTTTGAATCAAAATGAGGTTTGATTTTTAACTCATATTTATAAACTTCTTGTTGCAAGTAAATTTCCTAATGATGTGAATAATTCTTTGTCAGGTGAAAGTCGCATTATTTTAATTATTTAAAAGCACTTATCAACAATATGACAGCAAAGTTATGTCATCAAGATGTCAGGTAATAAATTATAATTACATCTGCAGTACGTCAAAATTCTGTAAGCATTCAAACGACATTTTACATCACTATTTTATGGCAAATTTATGTCACCTTGATGTCAGCTAAGTAACAAATACGTCAGCTGGACGTCATATTTTCATAAGCATTTGGTACAACTTTACTTCTCATGACATCAGAGTTATGTCAATCTGACGTCAATTAAGTCATAGTGATGTCAATTGGAGGTCATATCAACGTCATTTATCTTACGTAAAAATCTTACGTCAGAAAGTGGAAATTATGATTCATATATGACTCATATATGACTTTTATCTTACGTAAATCATGATGTAGCTGACGTCATTCTGACCTCAATATGACATAATTGTGTTCACTGGGTTTAGTGTAAAATAATATAGCAATGTATTATCTTTGGCTCTGGTATTTTATCATAGAGGATATGTCTCTTTTAATATTGATGAGAGGGTTCGAAAAGAAGATCAATGTGATATCACATCACAATTCGATAGAGATAATATCATATTGTTATATCACCATTACCTATAAGAAATTACTCGCCGTGTTTATGTAATGTGTGTCGATATTCATATTATTTCAGCTCGTGTAATATGACATTATATTCAAACAATTTCATTGATGAGAAATGTTGATGATATCAGTACTATGCAAATATTTACCCTGACAATCAATGAAATCATTATTCGTAAAAAAGATCTAATAATTCTTTAACTCAGGAAGAAGCTACACCATTTTTCAGGTAATATGTTACTATAATATAGTATTATGTGTGTGTGTGTGTGTGTGTATCATTATCAACAAAGTTCATCTGATATAACTCTCAAGCGAGAACACATTTAGAAGTAGACCCTGAGAACGTTGTTATTATAAACTTTTATTTACCAATATCTTGTAAAAGTTTTGAAGTGAAAATTAAACTGAAGGCCGCTTTCTACATGTTAAATCTGAAAGATTACTCGGTTAGACGCGGTTGAGAGCTATTTCATATGCATTTATGCGGGCAGTGCAGTGAGATATTTCCTTGAAGCCTAATAACATTGTAATTAAGTTAAAACTATGCGTATCGGAAACAAGATATACGAACGAGCACAAAACCTACACTGTATTTCAAAGGAACGCACTGGGCCCCTCAGAGAAATATAAACATATAATTTAACCACACATTTATTGATACGCCATTATGGTTTTCAGTTTCGGAACGGAGTAAGATATGTCAAAATGTCAAACTCGACTTCTAGTTCGACAACCGTGAGCGGTTACAATGAAATTTAGTAATTCAAATGTTATTTAGATACTTAAGATATTACTTATAGTTTATACGAAGTTGTTAACTAAACGATAAAACATTTTTGTCAAATCGTCCCGGTTGTGAGCAGAATCAGCAGGCGCCGTCTAAACGCTGCTGCTTTAGAAAGAGACAACAGTAAAGAGTATTTAATTAATGCAAGAACTAATTTTTAAAATGTAGAACGACCAGGAAATATCATTACGCTTTAAGACCAGACAATTTCGAGAATGAATCGTAAGTGATAATAAACAATCAAATTTTCGTCGAAGTAGCAACAGCTGAAGCTGGAAGAGGAACTCGCTAAGGTTAAAGTCGATATTACACTATAAAGACCACCACAATATCTTCCACTTCTAGGTGGTAATAAAGGATTTTTGAAGGAACCTATCGTGTGTTTATTCGACAACAGCCGGAAACTTCCGCATCTGGAAATCTCGAAATGATGAAGTTAAAACAGGATTGACTTGTTCATATAGATCAGTTATTGATAATTGTACTATTTAAGGTATCTCTATCAGGCGAAGCAGCTTCTCCTTCATTCCTTTCAATATCGTCTGATCAAATATTTTAGTCAACTGCTGTAATATAATGTTATTATAAATTCACTTCTAGAAACATGTATTATCTACAACTTTATGCGGCATTATTGTACCATAATTTACTCAGAAATACAATGTCACAGTCTTATAATATACAATACAAACTCTGTACAACATTTGAACAGGACTGTGCATTTTATGGTGTTATAAATTAGAGAAGAAGAAAAAATCAGACTTAGAAAAAAAGAGAAAATTCAAAGCATTTGTCAACTTCATTTTATATTCTCTCCCGTTTCTGTTTATTAATTATCAATAAAACTTTTCCATCAATACACAGTGATTTTCTTTTACTAGCCATGTTTGTTTACAGTTTGAAAGTTTATGAGCAACTAAGAATATGGCGTAATGCTATATAGAAGTATCATTGTATGGAAGGTAGCTAAACTAACTAAAGCTGAGTGATTTCATGCTTTAGGGAGTTCTGCGTTAAATCAGTGATGTTACATGCAGTTTACACACTGTATATATTGCAATATTATGGACCAAACATCGAGCGAGAGGTACTTTACTAAAAACTCAAACAGCAAATTCTTATAACACAATTAGTAAGAAACTAATTTCAAAAGTTTGTTTTCTATTTTAATGGTGTAGGGGAACAGCCATTGAACATGAACATTTCTTTTGTAGAAATTTCATATTATAGGAACGATATAGTCCGATAATGGTCCTTCAATATTCTTCATTTGAGAAAGCATTTTTTTAACTTTTTCACCACTTCCAGTGTAAAAGTTCTTTTTTAAATCAATGTAATTTTTATCACGTGGCTTTTGTTCACATGCATTGTTATTTATGAATTCTTGTATTAAGAAACTTGAATTTATCCACGGTATTTTACTATGAAAATACATCAAAACAGTTGTGATTCTTTTGCAAAATGCTGAATAATATGTTTACACTTATTTTTATTGATGGGAACATTTATGAAAAATAAATAGTTGAAAACATGACATCATAAGTAAAAATTAGTAATATGGTGAAGTAATATAAATAACTCAAATAAAACAAATCATTAGCAAGTTTTGGTAGTAATTTCTGTTCTTGTTGGTATTGTGTTGACAATTTTCCACTTTCAGAGTTTTGGTTTCTATAATAATCTTATAAGCCTCATTATCTTTCTCTACTTTATTATAATCTTGCCGAGACTCAAAGACTTTCTTGGTCTCTATAAAATAAACAATGTTTTTACATGTACTTTGAAAATAAACACAGTTCGTGATATCTTTGATACATACTTGATTTTAAAAAACTTCATTTGCTTTATTAAATTTTATTCCAAGCTGTTTTGTTTTGTCGGGTTATAACATCATTCCTTCTGTCACTCGTGTCCAGACTTTAAAACATGTACATAATGGGTATCCCAATTGAGACCATAATTATTAGAATAGTCTATATTAATGTTTTATATATCCAATATTTGTGTCATTTATGGCAGTTCTGGAATCACACTAATAGATGACACTAATAGTAAAATATTGCATTACTCCACTAAATAATTTTATATAAATCGTTTTTCTGAACATCTTTATTAGGTTTAATATTGAATAATGTTGCTATTTTTGTAGATGTATTATCCTCATTTTTAGACTCTAGATTATTTTTTTGTTTTTATGCAATTTATCTTTCAGATTTTTTCATAAAACATTAATCGCTTCATATAATTATAATAGCGCATCGATTAACAATTCATAGCAGCTACTAACGATATTTAGTTTTTATTAAACTGGGATTCTAGTTAAAATATGGGGCGACACTAAAATTATTTTCCTTCCATTCCACTATTGAAAACCGTGCCAATTTTTTCTTATGGTTTTAATAATTAATAATCATTTCAATACCCTTAGTTTGCTATTATTTATTCTTCTTCATCTTTTCTTCTAGTTTTATTTCATATTAAGACAGGTCATAGGTATAGAATAATTTGTTAAGAGAAATTAGACTATGCATTATTTTGTTATACATAAGTATTGGTTTTGTTTTTAAATAATTCGGTATCTATATATAGTTGAGAATGTCTTACAAGAAATGCGTACGAGCATGTAAAAATAGTATGAACAAATTTATTATGTTCTGGAATAATCGTGTGAAAATCGGTATGTATATGTATATATATGTGTGTGTGTGTGTGTGCAATTTTTAACATCGTATGATTATCGATTGCATCAGTCCTTCGATGCTATACCTATTTAAAATCTCCCAATTTTTTACATATACATAGCTTCTACAATTTGTACGAAATGTTTATAGTCTTACAATAAATAGATTTTAAGCAGTGATAATGTCACGAGTTTATACTATAATCCAATAAAATTAATGTAATAACGTTCAGATGAATCTTCAATGACTTTCACGTTATCTTTCTGGATTTTATTATCCTTTAAGGTACTTTTTTCAATAATATTCTATTTATTGTTTTCATATGGAAAAAAGTAGTTTG
>BGZK01003725.1:0-20412 GCA_005406025.1 Eumeta japonica
AAAACTGTAATTTGGCATGGGTATTCATATTGATCAACCTGACAAAGAAGTGAAATAAAGTAATGCAAAAAATGTTTTAGAACAATTGTCTTACATGTAAACTTGAAAGAAAATAATTTTCTATCCCACGGTGTATCATCATTGATTGTTGATTGCTCAAAAAACATTGTAGATGTGTGAAAACTATTTTTCGATTTAAGGATCCGTTTACGGAGTTTTAAGCAATTAAAAGGCTAAGAAGTAACCCCCGCCAGCTAAATGGTTGTTTGTGTATATGTGAAAAAATTTGTAGCAGCATTAAATTAAAGTAAAGTTATTATTAGTAGTACTAACGAAATTAAGAGAAAAACTATCATAGTTACTTTAACCTTTATAAGTTAATGAGTAATAGGTGACTGACTTATAAAATATATTTAGAGAATTAAAAAGAAAATTCGTAGCATATCCATTAAAAATTAAGTGAAGTTTTTAGTTGTGTGTAAACTAGGTATTAAATAAAAAAAATATGAACTGTATTATTATGGAGATATAAAATCGTAACAGATTTAACTGTGGGCCTATTTGGGTTCATTTTTACACATTATTAATGGTCAAGTGAACTCGATTAATAGGTACACAGTATCAAACAAAAATCACCTTTCTAAGCTCGCATATTGTAAAAGTTAACTACGGAAACCTACATTTCGCGCGACCCGACGCGCAGATGGCCGGTTTTATATTTACCGCAGATTGCATTAAGAGATGAGTGCGCTAAGTGCAAAAGTAAACTTTTGACTTGCATGTGATGCGTGCACAGTATGTAAAACGTTAGGTTACCTTGCGATTTGCATTTTCCTTTGAAGCGATCCGCCGTCAGTACCCTTGCGCACAGAAGTAGAAAGAACCCATCACCATCGCCCGGACTGTTTTTCTAGAACTGTCGCAGTAGACGCCTTGACTTACCGATGATAGTGATCGTGAATGTATAACAATAATGTAGCTGGCCGGAATTGCGGTGACGGTAGGAGCGTCCCGCCTTTAATTTGGGTCAACAGCTACGCTCGACTCCCGTACAAATATTGCTTTGCAATTGTTCTAGCGACACTTAGCAGTGGCGTGGGTAGTAAGGTAGCGATGGGCTTTACTCCCTTTACTATTTCATGTAATAAAAGAAACAGACATTACGGGAGTCACCGCGATATGTTTAAACTTTAATAGTAAAATAAGCTTAATACTTATATTCAAGAATGTAACATTGAATGTTATTTTTTGCTACATGTAATGTCTTGAGCTTATAAATTACAATTTCGTAATCATAGACCTGTTAATTTTTGTTACTGCTGAATCTTTCTGTTGCCTAAATGTAATCGTTACTCAATGAGATCGAAGAAACAGGATAGACAACTTTCAAACAACACACACTTGGTGCTATTTTACTGTTTCTTGTTTCATTTTAGGATTAGTTATACGAATAAAACAAAGTCCATTTCTTTTGCAATTTATTCGCGTGAAAGCGGAGAAATATGTCTTTTCGATCACCTTTTTATCCATTACTAATATAGGATGCACAACAGTCAGATACATATACATACGCAACACTTACATAATTTAGTTTTGTGGATTCAGTCATAAGCACAGTACGTTAAGAAAAAAATCGCTATGAATTTTAATAGACTTCAACCGTAAACTTATAATTTACACTGATCGTGTACGATGACAATGTGATAATGCATTTGTGTATTACACTGAAAGTCGTTCTATTCAATCGTAGATAATTGACGTTATTCAAACAATGGAATTACCCAGTCCTTTTGAAGGTTCTAGGGAAGGCCTCTCCTCTTTCGAATCTCGGACGACGTTTACGGCCCTACAGTTTCCGAATAAGCCATTGAATGTCCAACCAGACTCGATTATCGAATTGAATAATTGTGTTTAATGTAAATTTCACGCCCTTTAACCTAGCTCAGACCCCTGAAAGTGATTAATGATAGGATTATTGAACGACAAAGACGAAGTTCATTCAGCGGTAACAGATATTCCTTTCAGCATTTATTATTAATTTAGTACATAATTTAAAAGTAAATGTAATTATTTCTAGTTTAACCGAATTTCATCATTCTTATATTTATTTTGTCATCGTCATAAGAATATAAAAGGCACAATAAAAAGCTTACAATTCAAACAGAATGTTCAAAATAATTTAACGGTACCGAGTCATCATTTTGTAGTGTGAGTATGGGTCACGTCTGAAAAGAAATCGTTGCAGTCGTAAAGTGGAAAATATAAACCTAGAGTCTAATAATTTTTCCTTTAGAAAAATGATGTTTATATCTGTATCTCTACCTTAATTCATAATCCTAATTCACCTTCTACTGCACTTGTATTTTTCAACTTATTTACCTTATAACCAAGTACTTTGATGTAACAAGTAATAGGTTAAGATCTAGTTATCTCGGTAACTTCACCAAAATGAATTTTGACATAAGATCTGAAACACATTGTACGTGTTACATTATCTTTGTGCTTATATGTATATTATTTCACCGTTAAAACTAGTTCGTTGTTTTTCAAGCATGCGGAACAAGTATAACTTGTTAAGATTGTAGAGAAATGTACACACTGTTTTACTTTAACGATACGAATGCTTTTGAATTTAATCGTAGGAATTTATGCATTATTATTCAAATGTTTCCATTAATTCAAAACACTCATGTACAGTAATGTACACAGCAGATATACATAACAAAATGGAAATTTATTCCAAATATCATTAAAATTATTTTGTTTATTTAAAACATATATATTTTTAAATAGTAAGTCATAATAAGAGAAGAAAATACGAAAAAAGCAAAACGCAAGAAAAACCCTTTTAGTGAAATAAAACGAATTCTTTAAAACTTGTACCCCATCATAAAATAAGAAGCGCCTATATTTAGGTAATAGAAGCAACAAAATAGAAATGATGGGTAGTATTTACCGTTTAGTAAATGTCAAAAATAAAAGCACATTTTATTCAGAAACACTTGTGGAATTGTTTGTTTAATTAAAATATATTTATTGTGTTAATGAGAAGTAATGAGAAGAGAAGAAGAAGAAGTAATGAGAAGATAAGGAGAAAACTCCTTTGTCTTTTGACACAAATTTAATAAGAACACATTCCTAAACTCAATTCTTTTTTAGTGCAAAATTTTGAAATTCTTAAAAATGTCTATAACTCCTATTAGGTAAAAATTTACGCAAAAGCCTATTTCATTTCGTTTCGTCTAATAAATACAGAAGCCTATCTTCAATTTGTGTCGTTTTTTTTTAAAGTCATAATTCATGAAGTGATTTGTAGAAATAAAATATTAATTTTTTTTTCATTCACGGGCAATTTTAAGGAAACAATATTTTACGACTGTAATTTAAAATTACTGTAATTAATTATCACTATATGTCGATTCCAATTACTAATCTACGGAATATATACGTGTCTAATTAAATATATTTAACTACATAATAACGTTGCTACTATGTTATCAGTTCTATCCGCACTCAACAAACGCGAAGAAATTATGCAAATTTAACAAAACTTCTGTCGTTAAACCCTAGCTACAAAGTCCTCGGAAGCGTTTACTTGTCATAATAAATCTAGACGAATCGTCAAATATGGCCTAAGTTATAATTAGTACAGTTGTATCTAAGGTTGTTTTCACAGAGAAGCAGCATTAGAGGCGTAGAATGCACAATAAAAAAATATTGCCCAAGCCGATTTGATTCTAATATTAATAAGCGCCCTTACAATTCGACCGATTTTAATGAAATTTGGTATCTCAGCTTACAACGCTTAAATAAATAAAATAGCTTAAATCAAAGAAATGAATACAGACTACATTCGCTTTAGTGTTTCACAGTTAATGATTCAGTGAAAATTACTAACAATGAATAATGATTCGATCAATATAATGGAAAATTTTTGTTTTTTATTTGCCGAAGCGGACATCAAAAGTAATCACAAAGATCTTCCAAATCAATACTAAATACTAGATCGTAAATTAGCACAACACATTGTTATTAGTAGGGACAAAGGTGATTACCTGCATGTACAACAAACACGAGAGCTATCACATGAACATTTTTTATTGTTATTACCTTATTATAAAAGGGTTTATGACGTAAAAGTCAATGGATTTTATATTAGTAACTTTTTTAAAGCAATACTCTTGGTTTTCTGCTATAATTTTTCTGTCAATCGCTTGATAAGAGAAAGCAATCGCTATTGTATTAAGTATCAAATTAAAGCAAGCTTAACATATTCCTTCTCGAATCGCCTCTACAAAGTTCGAGACGATCAAATTCCGGGCTTCTTCAATGTTTCATAACATCTTAAATTGAATATAGGTGTTTATCAATTTAAATTTCTGTCATAAATTAGCATTTAAATGACAGTTTGTAGACGAAACGTCCGCGTTCTAGTGTCATTTTAATCGTTTCATAGGTCCTTTTGATTAAAAACGAAGCAACCTTATTGCATTCATAACTCCATTAGAAATGAAGATCTTGAAGATGAAGTTATTAAAAATAAGATACACGAAAAAGAAGGGATTAATGAAAACATGTATTTTGCACATTTTCAATGTCGGTTATTTATTTACTTATTTATTTTGTTTAGAATGTCTTCCCCTCTCAATTATGTGATATTTAAAATATTTATCGTTTCAATTCAAAATGTTGTGAGTACATTTTTTTTTTATCAGAACGCCTGAGAAATAAATGTTAGGAAGTAAACTTTTCTTTGGAGGATACAGTAGTGAATTGACTTTTATTTAATTTCAATGTTTATGAAAGATCCTAGTTCAGAGCGATTAAGGTACTAAATTTCGTTCAGAAAAACAATAAACATTTAACTTACTATTTCCCGCACTTATTGTCAAATGACGCCCAATAAATTATTCGTTATAGTTTTGTTATAGAAATATCTAGTCAGAAAACACATCAGAATGACATATCTCAAAAATGACATAGGTTTATCAAATAAATAGAAACTCTTTGGTGGTACTGCTTGTATCTGGCTAGTTTTTATACCATTAAATAGATAATATTTCAAAAAAAAAAAATAAAATGTAAGAATAGTGTCCCACCATTTTCTACTGTTTTTCTGTCGACCAAAATGAATATATTTAACGTAGGAATTAGATATATTTTGAAGTTTTATTACAAAAAAGGGGATAATGCGACACAAGTCATGAAAAAAATTTGTGACGTTTATGGACCAAATGCAGTGTCGATGAACAAAATTGATTAAAGCCCTTCAGTTAATTTTTATGTCAAAAACTAACCTTACTCTGGTCGATCTGTTAGGGATAAAGATGATACCATTTTAGAAAAAGCAGAGTAAGATCGGCATATTAGTTTTTACGACATAACTGAAGAGCTGGGAACTAACCACAAAACAATTGAAAAAAAGCTGAATATACAAAAAAGCTCGTTACTTGGGGTCCCGTATGAACATTCTGGAAGAAATCTCATGAATCGTGTACTCATTTGCGATTCTTTATTGAAATGTAACAAAACTAAGCCGTTTTTTAAAAGATTGATCACTGGTGATGAAAAATGGATTACCTGCGACTAGAACGAACTAAGATCATGGTCGAAAGTCGAGCAAAGCAAGCTCCACAAACTGTAGCGAAACCCGAATCAATTAGCAATAAGTTGATGCTATGTGTGGGGGTTTAAGGACATTATTTATTATGAGTTTTTCCGCCTGGCAACACCATAAAACTGCACTGCCAATAGCTAACGAAATTCAAGCAAGAACTAGAGCAAAAACGGCCGAAATCGATCAACAGAAAGGGTGTGGTTTTCTCTTGATAACGCCAGACCAAACACACAGACAACTCAGCAAATATTCAGAGAGTTCAATTGGGAAGTATTAATGCATCTATCATGTAACGCTGACCTTGCACCCTCGTATTTTCACCTGCTTAGGTCTTTTCCGAATTCTTTGGGTAGTGTTAGTAGTGTCCATCAAGAGGACTGTCAAAACTACTTGTCGTAGTTTTTGATTAGAATTCCCTAAATTTCTACAACAATACGGTTATGTCACTGCCTACAAAATGGCAACAAGCTGTTGAACAAAATTATATATTATAATTAAATGTTAATAAAAGATGATGAAAATTATTTTGCATTTGTATTTAAAATACGAAAAACCAAAATACTTTTCCCCGACCTTATATATATATATATATATATATATATATATATATATATATATATATATTACGTTATATTACGTATAATATTACGTTATTACGTCAGAAATTACAATAATAAAGAACCATACGCCTAATATTGTCATGTAATTAATTACAATACAGCAAGTAATGGAAACTTAGAACTATTTTTGAAGTGAAACTTCTAATGCGACTTCCAACAAGGTTGCGTTAAACATTTAACGCTACCATGCAGGGAATATGAAAGCACTGTTACATTAAACGTTCAACGCTCCTGGGGAGGGGCAATAGAAAGAGACAGAGCGAGAGCGAATGCGTGGCACTCGAACGCATGTGCGTAGTATAC
Organism: Eumeta japonica; assembly: GCA_005406025.1. Classification (NCBI taxonomy): domain Eukaryota; kingdom Metazoa; phylum Arthropoda; class Insecta; order Lepidoptera; family Psychidae; genus Eumeta; species Eumeta japonica. The sequence continues at coordinate 6,541 of BGZK01003725.1, forward strand.
CTGTTATCGGCCAGCGCGAACGTTAGCAACGAGTAGCGTCCAATATTCCAACGCAAGAGGGAGAGAGAAAGAAAGATACACAAAGGTAGAAAGTAGGAGAGAAAAAGAGAGTGAGTCGGTAGATTTCGTCTCGCAATTGTTTTCCGCAATTGTAACGTGCGACGAAATACGCAATTTCTACCCCTTCCTATTTTGATTTCCACATTACGAAGTTTCGCTTCTTCCGCGCGGAGGGACTCCACGCACTACTTTTTTATCTTTCATTTTGTCATCGCATAGTTAAAGTAGCACGTTACAGCTCGCTGAAGGTTTGCATAGCACTTGTGATTCTGGAGATCATCGACAGATCATGGATTCACCGAGGCAGTTTCAACGCTACGATTTTCTTTGTAATAAAATAGTTATGAATGACTGTTGCCTTACACGAGCTGAACAATTGCGAACACGCGTATGTAACGCTTATCGGGTATCGGATAGTCGTGGCAATGAATCGCTTGTACGTGCGAAAGCCTGCGTCGCCGGCGACACCACACCCCGCGCCCTAGGCGTATTTCCTGTGTCGATCGTCCAGATTATGTTTGCATAGAACACTTCATGTTCATAAGTTCACGTAGCAGATGATCTATAGTACTTAACATACTTTTCACTGTATAGATACGTTGTTACTATTCTAAGATATCGCACGTCGTAAAAAATAATGTCATGAGGTATGTCTGTGTAACATTTTTAAAACTGATACTGAAATACGCAATAAACGATAAAATTACATTGTATTCCGCAAAATATTACGATCATTTCAATCCATTAATTTCAAACTATTGGTGTATATTGTGCTCTAAAATAAAATATATTGTATATTTTTTTAATGGAATAGAATTATATAAAACTTATCTTAATTGTACAATTACAACACTTAAATTATTGTCAAAAACAAACAAAGCACACCGCTGAAATATCTGGGGTCTAGACTTGTAAATTCTAAAAACATTAACATCAAATTAATATTCGTAAGTCGTAAGTCGGTCGTTTCAATGAAATTGCCACATGTCAGTCACAACTTTTATAAACGAAGGATAGTGACTAAAGGACTGTACCATTTTGAAAATTACCTTACTTAAAGTTGCTTACTCACATCGAATGCCGAAAAGAAACCTTTTTCCATATTCATTCCCATTTTAATTGTTACCTTTAAGTAATATGGTTTCTTTTAAATTTTTTTTCCCTCTCTCAAAGGTCCGTACCTTTAGATACATGAAAAGCTTTCATCAACTGCAGGATATTGACGTTAACCCACAAGCTGTCAAGACTTACGAAAAAAAAAATAAAACAAAGAAACGTAACTTGTACTTGAAATATATGTGCATAAATTGGAATAGTAAAAGGGATATTTTTTATTTAGGGACTAAATCTCAATAACATACGGTATGGATTTTCATCTATTACATTTTTATTGGTTATCCGTATATTTTGATAGTCGGATCGTACGTGCGGCTGTTCGGCCGCGTTATCGCTGCGATAACGCGGCCGCCCGCCGGGATGTTGCCCACGGACGAAAATATGGACTGTCGTTTATTAAGCGAGAGCCCGTCGCCAGTGGGCCCTGATATGAGAATGATGCAAATTTTGCTTTATGAGCATTATTTCGGTCGTATACACGTAATGTCATATTTACACAGGAGCTCGGGGATAATGAGCTATAAAATTGAAATTTCATTTAGAAAATGTAGAGGTTATTTTTTTTTGTTCAATGAGTGGATCGAAAAAAGAAGAGAACCCGCGGCGGCCTTGTTATCTAAAACAAACAGATTTTAAAATTATTTTATAAACATATCCTAGTAATATTTGTTTGTTAGAGTTATCTTGAGATGTACTCTCACCATGAGGGATTTTCAGGGTCCGATGATGGAACCGGAGGGCAAACACTAGCACTCCATATTAGAACAAAGTAGCCTAGCCGTATTTGAGCTTAATAAAATTTTGTTTAAATGCACTTTGGCCGTATTTGGCTTTCAGAGTCTGATGATGGAGCCGGACGGTTGCTGCTGGGACTCCATAATGGAACAATATATCCTAACCGTATTTGGGCTTGTTGGAATTGTTCTGAGATGCACTTTGATCACGATTAACATTTACGATCTCATGATGGAGTCAGAAGGTAGGCACGGACACTCCATAATGAGACAAATTATCCTAACCGTGTTTGGGTTTGTAGGAATTGTCTTGACATCTACTTTGGCCATGAACGATTTTTCGTTGCCTGATGATGAAGCCGGAAGGTTAGTTATGCTTTAGTCTAGTACTCCATAATGAAACAACATAGCCTAGCCATGTTTGGGCTTGTTGGCATTGTCTTGGTATACACTTTGGTCGTGATTGACTTTCAGGGTTTGCTGATGAGACTGTGTAGTGTGGAACTTGAACTCTACTATGGAACAACGTTCTTTAGACTGTTTAGACATACTGGATTGTTTTGAGACACACTTACGTTATGGTTGATTTTCAAGATCTGATGACGGAGTTGGAAAATCGCTATTGAACTTTATAACAGAACAATGTGTTTTAGTCGTGTTTTGACTTATTTTAATTGCCTACTCCATTGGTGAAGTACAAGGCCGAATATAATATATTGTTCCGTTACAGAATTCCAGCGTCAACCGTCCAGCTCTATCATCAAACCCTGAAAATCACTTATGGTCAAAGTGTATATCAAGACAATTTCAAACATACAAACATAGCTAGGATACATTGTTTCATCAAAGGAATTTCAATGCCGAACTTCCAGCTCCATCATCAGGCCCCGAAAGTTATTAATAGTACATCTCAGGGCGATTCTAACAAGCCCAAATATGCTTAGGTTATATGGTTCTGCTATGGAGTTCCAGTGCTAACCATCCGGTTCCATCATTAGATCCTGAAAGCCAATCGTAGCCAAAGACATTTGAAAATTTCATCAAGCATAAACAAAGTCGGTCAAAATTGCAATTAGTTCGACTCGCAAATTGATTCCAGAATCGAAATCGATTTCTGCTTTTACGTAAAAAGGACGATTTAAGTACGTGGTAGGCACGGCAACTTTTCACATTACAATATCATACCGCCAATCGTTTTCCTTAGGACACAATTTTCTCTAGAAAACGTTTGTATGCATAATGCTTTTATAAGACGAACAAGCAGATACAACAAAATGTAAACTTAACCATTTTACCTAGTCACACTTTCGCCCGCAGCTCCGACCGCGTGGACATAGAATGGATTCTTTCATTTTTCATATCAATTGATCACGCTGTCAACAACAATTACGATCTCGTTCACGTTCTCGATTTTGATCCTGATCCCACTCCTAATTCGATTCCGATCTCGGTATAGACACCGTATCTACCTTCGAGAAAAAGCTAGTATCTTCATTAATTATAGCTTAAGTCTTATAGTGGTGTAGAAGCTGAGAAGTTTTATCATAATTCGCCCATTATGAAAGTTTATGAGCGTATGTGGATGGTCGTGCATCCTCACTAACTTTCCCATTTCTGATATTAGTATCGCTGTAACTCTTCAGCTACAGCGATACTATTCATTTGCTTTTGGTTTGTAAATATCTTCCCTGTGAATGCCGACCACTTGATGACGGCAGACCGGTTAACTTTAAACTCTCACCGGTCCCGTGGTTCCACTCTCGTCGTCTACGTTTCAAGGCCATGGGATGTACAATATCGCATCATCCCATTACCTATTACCCTGACGGCGATGGCTTACGAAAGACAAGGTCGTTCTCGCGATCAGAAATAGTCGTGACACGCATACACGCCACACCATCGCGAGCCTGTAAACTTATGTTTGAATTTTTAAGTTCGCCGGCCTAGTTTGATATTTACGCACTCCTCGTACTTGGAGTGACTCGACTCAAAGCCGCAGTGTCGGCGGCATAACCAAATCCATATGCTACCAACAACGACCCAGCGCACAAATTCGCGAAGAAAATGTTAAATTGTGAGTTCTTCGACATTGGTTCAATCTGTAACTTCATATAGATAAACGTAAACAAATTACATTAAAATTAAAATTGTAGGTAACTAAAAGTGTGTAGAGTTACCGATCTGAAAGTTTAGGTTTTATTATTTAAAGTGTTCTACTAATTATTTTTTCATTCGCCACATAGGAAAACACAGACGCATATGTGCTAAAACTATGAATCACATCTGCTAGTAGACGTACAACTTAATATTATTATTAATTATATCTATTTTTATTTTTATCCAGTTTCCATTTATATTTAACTACATTAACAAATTATTAATTGCACTCCTATATGTTCCTAAAGAGCATGTCACCAGTAAAACCATTAAACGAAACGCATCAACGTAAACATGTTTCACATTAATTTTCTGAACATTAATATCTTTGTTTATCGTCCGTGTTTAAATTATACGTATTAATGTGTACGCAATGTTACTTCGTGTCTCGTACTAATTAGCAAATTGAGCATTAAATGTCCTACACACAAGTATAAGCCGCTTATTTTTCCTGCGTAATTTGTACGTCAGAATAAATTAAATTGTTCTGTTCGTTACGTACAGGGTGTTTAGATGTTGTTAAAATACTACAAGAATAAGACGATGTAGTACCGATGCACAATGTTTGAATGTTTTATGTTTTTAAGCATGCAAATTATGCTAAGTTTTGTATATTATTAAAATAATGAGAAATACTAAATACTTATACAAAGTGAACAATGAATTTCATATTCATAAATTTTGGTAAAACGCCATATACTATTTAAATATTCAACTATGTAAAAATAGAGACAACACTATTTTTGTAGCAAATGCCCACAATACCTATGTACAAATTATGTTATTATTTATTTAATAACTATCAAACGTTTTAATTAAGTTCATTGTTATTATTCAATTCATATTGTAGAATATATTTACATATAGCGAAAGGAACTTCAACCCTTATAGCGGTTCCAACCAGGTGTCCAAAAGACACCTAATTAGTTTTTTTAATTAAAACCTTAGGAACCCTGCCAAGCGCCTAATGTAAATATTTTTAACTTCCCGCTAAGAAAATTGAAAATTTTCTAAAATTTTCGAAGTTATTGGTTTCACCCCATTTTGCAAAAATCGAGTTCTCATCAGATTTCGACGTTCTGAGGGTCTAGGAAGCTTCTCTGATCATCCCTGAGATGATGCCTGTATGTCTGTGTGGATGTGTGTTTGTGTGTGTGTGTATGTGTGGATGTATGTAAACCTCTTAGAACTTTTAAACGGCTTGACCGAATCGAGCCCACTAAACGGCGTTCCAAAGAGTTTCACCAAACTTAAATTTCCTGAAAGTTTAGGTCGATTTAGACTGGTAGATTTTGAGAAATTTTCAAAAATCTAAGAAAAAAAATTTTTTTAAAGTGGCATTTTAAAATAACTTTTAAAATGGCTTGACCGATCAATTCCAAAATCTAATCAGCTCTTAACTTATTAAAAACACGTCGATTGCCGCAAACCGGGTCAAAATCGGTTGATTCGTTTGTGAGAAATCGTTGTCGAAAAAATCGAAAAACAGTTTTTTTAATAACTACAAAACGGCTTGACCAATCGATTTCAAATTCAAAAACCAGCTCTTGACCCTGTAAAAACACGTCGCTTGCCGCACACCATGTAAAAATCGGTTTATTTGTTTGTGAGAAATCGTTGTCGAAAGAAATCAAAACAAACCGTTTTTTTACTCAAAAAAATCGCGTCAAATCCCGTATATTTTCGAGTGTTTTGAACTGGAAAATAGCGGGAAGTTTCAGAGTTGGCCTACAGCGTTAACCAATTTTTTTTTAGTTGCTCCAAACCTCTATTGATTCAGTCAAAAGTAATTCGATAGTACTTTACGTTTGAAAACCTTTCTCCAGCGATATATCTCAATTAGGTATTTGACACAGTTTATATTGCAATGAGTATTGCAGTATTTTAAATACTTTTAGAAATATCGAGCTGATGTTTGAAATTGACCAGGTAATTAGTTGCAAATCTATTAAAAAAAGATTTTCAAAATACTTTTTTTGGGATAACTCAACTTCAACTCAATCGACGAAGATTAAAAGGCAATTTTCAATATGAACTTTAGACTTTAATCGTTTTTTTACTTCAGCTTTAGCGTTTATATATCTGATATTGACGACTATGATCACCAAAAGCTTATTTTGTATAAGATATATTTGCTACTTTGCTGCTTTAAAATATTTAGCAAATTCATTGAAATAAAAAAATTAAGTAAACGTATATTAAGACGTGAATTTCATTTATATCTAAAATAGTTATTATAATTTAATTATTAATAATCTCATGCGACATATACACATTTTCAACTACGTTTGTGCGCAGCCCTGAGATAGATTACTTTAGCGTGATCCCGACATGAAGTATCCACACAAACTATTTGGAGCTTTCAACAGCATCTTAATTGTTTGATTAACTAAGTACTTCAACTAATTTATATTCTGAATTCCAGAAAGCTTGGTAATCTACTTTCAAGTCTGAGATACGTGATATACGTGCTTTTAGTATCAATTTTTTCATTGTAACACTTATCATGAAAAACCGGCCAAGTGCAAATTCAACTTGAACACAAAGTGTTCTGTACCATCATACAATATTTAATACTACATATATACTTTTTAAATAATTCAAACAAGAACAAGATTAAACAAAAAGGCCATATACGTTTCCAGTATTGGGACTTCTTTTATTTATTTACCTTTGTTTTTTAAATTATTTTTAATCTATTCCATAGCTTTTATCGCGGACTTTGAGCGCGGCCACCGAATCAAGAAATTTCGTAACGAAAATAAAACCTAACATCCCCCACTTCGCCTACCATGTAGATCGGCCGAGCGTTCGCTTAACGTGTATGTATATGGTACGACTGTACGAAGCTCGCATGAATCGAGACGTGCTGCTCCAAAATCGGACGAATACGTAAGCAGGTGTTAGTGAGAAAGTATATAGGTATCTGTCATATCTATATAATGCCACACTCATCGCTTGTGCCCCGTAAGTATACATGTAGGTATATATGTATACATGGGTGTACCTATGTACAACAGTGAATAGCAGTTGCTAGTGAATAGCTATACGCGTAAAATTTGTGTATAGTGTTTTAAATATGAATAAACAAAGTGCATTTATTAATAAAGAAAGTGATGAAAAACTTGAATTAATATCAAAGAAAAAAAAATACTGCATAAATAAATAATTGTAATTGCATAAGTTGATAAAAAATGCTATGCAATAGCTTTACCGTGGCAGTCCCCGAGTGCCACACGTTTAATTTTTTTATATACTTTCTGTAATAATACATATTGTGCAAATATTTCAGACGTTTACATATTACTATTTTTAAAATCAAAAAAAACGCCAAAAACCTTTTCATCACTTCGAGGTTTGAACCCCATTATAAATATCCAAACGCACTTGTCGTGAGACACTTTAACTATTTATAATAGCAAGCAAAGTCTCATTTACTTCATTTGCCGTATTCACGCTTAGCCCAATATATCTATCATGTTTAACGTCATTTGTAAAAAACTACCCAAGTATGCAAAATCTTTCACTTCTTCAACACTCACCTTGGAATTTAGTCATATTTTCGCTTTTTTTCTGACCGTAGTCTTACCAAATTCTTAAGAATCATTAATTTTAGTTACCGACGCCTGCTACTAACAGATTATGATATCTAAACCTTAAACGTGTATTGTCAACAAATTTGATATGCATCTCAAATGTTAAGCCAAAGTCAAAGAAAAGTACCAACCGCTTCGTCGCATTATTTAACCAGATAATCCCTCTCAGGATTTAAAATTATTGCAGCTATCTGTTGTCACATACGAAACGGCATTGGTGACTTTTCTTGCAGCTCTAATATTAATAGCTATCCATAAGGATGAGAAATTTCCCTCTACATTTAGATTTTTCAAGGAAAGTAATTATACAGATGACGTTCTTGCTGGTTCTTATTACATAAACTCCATGTTAGATATTATTCAGCAATTAGAGAAATTATTTTTGGCAAACTAAATGGTTTTCAAATATTTAGTTATGATATTTTGAATTGTATGCTTATAAATAAACATGAAAAATGTGAGTTCTCATTCAGTGACAACGAAAATACATCAATAAAAACGCTAGGTTTAAAACAGAAACCTTTTTAGCCACCTGCAAACTTACTACCTCGGCCACCCGCAACCAACAATGGCCCACGACCTTTATCAGGCTGTCAGTCCACTCGTGGAGGGCCATCCCGCGAGCTGCGACGTCCAGTCCGTGGTCGCTACTCGGAAACCTTTTTTTCCCGATGGTTATCCGTTCTACGAAAAGTATAAGAAGTTCTTACTAATTCTGTTAGCTATGTAGGTTAGTCGCGTTTTTCTGCAGATTTCTTGGTTTCGAATTTTATCTCGCGAAGAAAACCCGAGAATAGGTCCCCCATTGCACGTTGCTTGACTCTAAAACTTATTTACGAGATCGACAATGTGAAACTACGCATGACATCTTTATATCATCAATAGTACGCACTATTTCTTTCTTTTATTTTCGTCTTTTTTAGGCCCTGACTTGTATTGGTTTTGGAGATTTTGTGAATGCTGCCCAGCCGAGTCGAATTCGTTCTTTAACCTTTTTATCAAAATTGGATTTACCTGATTGTATAATTTATCTCAAGTAGACGTATTCATCTACAATTATTATTATCATTGGCCTGAATACAACACGGTGTTTATTATGTCTTTATCTCGTCAATGTTCATTTTTAAAGCTAGTTTTGAAAAAATTCTACTGAGCTTTGCGAGTATAGTGCCGAAGTCATTCATTGATACCCAATTCAAATTAAATCTTCCAGTGCTATAGTGAAGAGTTTTGAAACTTATTTCATCTCCCTGGCTCACATTTTACCACTGGATTAGTTTCGTCATTTCATTCTATACTGGACTGATTCTTTGCTAGTGACATTGTTCTAGAAATTTCTCTCAGCACTTCGGTATAACTATAGTCAATGTCAAAATCAAGATCAAGGCATTACTGGAGACAATGCAAACATCGTTTGACTGAATTAAAAGACTTCTGTAGTTCACATATGCCACGCATAGCGGCCGATTATAATTTTCAGAATATTCTACAATTTTCCATACCTTGAGAATGTGGCCTACGTTGCTAAGCCTTTTGGAAAGTAGCTTATTTGCATGATTGAATGTCATCATATAAAAAAATAAATCAAAAAAATCATAATAAAATATAGCATCTATTACGCAGGGATTTCTCTCGAAGAAATAAATTCTTAGAATCAGATAAATTATTCCAGAAATAACTCCTAATACAAAACAATCGGGGAAAATTACACCTGTTCCTATTATGAGTACATTCATATATATATATATATATTAATAGAAACTAACTATCTTAGTCTGATTTGCTACATATTTCATATTCTGCTGTGTATAGCGACATTGAATATAAAATAGAACGGGAAATTAAGACGTGGAATCAATACTGAGAAAAATTTAATTACAATTAAATTTTATGTATAATTAAATACCAATGAAAGGGACATTGAAATGTATATATATATATATATATATATATATATATATATATATATATATATATATACCTTTCCAAATTTAAATTTTCCAGTTTTTCTCAGTATTGATTCCACGTCTTAATTTGCCATTCTATTTTTATATTCATGACGCTACACAGAGAAGCACTGAATATGAAATATGTAAAGCAATTCAGACTTAGCATTAATTGGTTTCCTTGGGACGCCACAGTGACAGTAGAACAGTTATTACCGGGATTATTACAGGGAAACTGCGGTGCCGCGCCGTCGATTCCTAATTAACCACGACGACCTTTCGTCTTGATCTGCGTTTGTAAAACGCATTCGACTCACACCGATCGACAAAATTCACCGCGTTCAGTTAAATAATTGACTACCAAGGTCGACTGATTCATTTCCAGTTCAATAAATGCCTATTTCCGGCATCTTCTCGTATTTTTTATTCTATGCTTAATCCTACACGAAAATCCAATATTAAAATTTGTTTAACGCATCAGATATACGAGACGAATCACCATATTGCTTTGTTTATTTTTAAAATACCTTCCGCGTCCCTCGTATAGGCTTGAATTTTCATTGTCTGACACGATTTGCACTTGGCTCGACTCTTCGCGTGGCTCTTCAATTCATTTGTACGCTAATTTTGTCCTTCCGTATTGTAAAAGAATATGTGAATTTTCCTTATTTATCGTGTTTGTTTACTTCATGGCGTGCGTTGTTGGTATATTAACTTGTTTAATTTTATAGTACATTATGTATTAAACACAGACTGGATTTTTTTTATTGCAAAGAATGTTCAGTTTCAATCAGTTGTGACGTGTATGTTTTTTCTATACAAATCTTAATTACACTATTTCAATTTATGATTAATACATCGTTTTATTAAAGACAATAAAATCACACGTGAAATCGGTATTACCCGTTGTATACATCTATACACCTAGCTATAACTTCGCTACTGAAACTAGAGCGATATGTTTTCCACAGACTCTGTCCAGACGTTAAACTAAAATCAAAGTTCTAGTTTGTATTTCTTACAAAGTCAAGATTTGTTTTGGGCACTAAACTCAAAACTCTCGAATTTCTCGTTAGTACTCGAGAGCTTCGAAAGAGCGTTATTCAAAGTTAAGCTAAAAGTTAAAAACCAATTATTCCAATTAAAGAATCTATCCTTTAAGACAAGAAATAACATTTTTTTGTTTAATTTCAATTGGTCAATTTTCATCCAGATGTTTTATTATACATTTTTTTTATTAAAATAAATTATTTGTTACAGTTTTGTTTTCGATCATCGTGTGTTAAAAATAAACTGTGATCCGTTTTCTCAAATACTCTAAAAAAAGTTTAAGTTTTTTCTAATTAATTTCAAGAATATTTTTGAAATCCATTTAAGTATGGAAACGAAACTTTTACAGGCATGGTTGGCAAAAAAAGTACTACGCGTTATGCGCCATCTTGAATGTAAAGCTTACATTTTTTTATTAGTTACATAAATGATTTATTTCAAAAAGTGTATAATGATAATAATACATTGTTTGTGAATATTTCTATAATGATTTAGTTTTTATTAGAAACAAATGAAAATTATTTTTTACTGATAACTCTTCCATATTGTCGATTTTAAAAATAAAAAGAAAACAAGAAGTAGGTTTTTTATCTTATAGAAATTTCACTATTTGCATGGGTACATGTTGATATATAAATTAGCATTATTTTCTACTCTGAAAAATCATTTTTGGTCTCTTTAGGGTACAAAAAGGTTTTTTCATACTTCAGCTTATTTTAATAAGCAACTCCAATGCCCAACATATCTTTTTTCGAAGATCCTTTGGGCATTTTTAAGTGAACACGTTAGTTGAAAAGACACATATTCTATCAATAACATAAGTAAATAATTGATTTTCTTGGCCCGACCTCAAACCAAACACTCATTGTTGCTCAACAACGCTATCTATTGTAAAGTAGCTTTAGTGTTGCCGTGTCGGTAAAGTAGTTAGTTGCTCCCAATAACAGTTTTCTCACAAAAGAAAAGCAACTTTTTCTCATTAAAGAATAAACTGACGTATTCTCACAAAAGAAAATTGAAAAAAATTAAAAACTTGAAAAAATTAATTATTTTGAATCAAACCGCAGTTTTTTGGATTCTGGACCATCTAATATCTCAACTGTGCTATTATAATCTTGTCAATAGTGGCTAAATTTACATTTGTATTGTAATTTACTGCTTGTATACACGAATAAAACGAGGTTTTCTAAAAATGAAATCTAACCTGATCGATTTATCGCCCCCGAAACCCTTGCGTACTGAATTTCATGGAAATCGTTTTAGCCGTTCCCGAGATTCTGATTATATTGCATATACATCAATTTCTCGTTTAAAGGTAAATATACTACAAAAAGATAATACGTTTTAAGGCACAACATTTGCAAGTAAACATAACCCAATAAATATTCGTTGACTTTGTACTAGATACTTAAAATAAAAGTATTTGTTATTGTATTCCGTAGACTATGCCCAAAAAGTCTGTCAGGCTTTTAGACAGAACACTCACGTTGATAAATAACTGTGTGGCTTAGAATAACCTACAGTTTCCCCAAAGCTGTAATATATTTCGTCTGACTACAAAACACAATAAAGAAAAAAATCTGCAGAATTCTAAAATTTGTTATATATCATATATTACTTTAACAATATAGGCTATTATTCATATCTTTTTATCTCAGCAATAAATAGTTTATCAGCGTCAAATAATGTATGTATACTTTACTGAAGCAATGTTGTTTTTATTTTTATATTTGGTACTCTCTTTCTGAAAGTTCTAGATGACAGAATAAGGAAATAGCTGCGACCGCACAACATAAATTCAGCGCCATATCGTTCGTTCGATAAATCGAAGTGAGAGAAATATTATTCCAGTTGTCACGTGCGGTATCGTGTAATCGGTCGGAAGTTGCGTCACGTGGCTCTGGCAACCCTTGCTATCGGCTCGCGTAGCAACTCAACCGGGTTGAAACGGTGTAATCAGAAACGGCCTCAAAACTAGAATTTAGATAAAGATGGAAATAGGAATCGATGCTGGAAAAGAAATCGAAATTGATAAGAATTTATTTTACTTGGTTCATGGCGTAATAAAAATTGGTATTATTTATGGCATAGGTGGCGGTGACTATCTACTCTCTGGTAATCACCGCCATCTATGGAAATTTGCAAAGCTAGAGAAGTCATCAGTGCGTCGCCGGTCATTTGGGTTCATAGAATACCTGATGAAGGAGGCATGCGTTAATGGAAGGGAACGGGTTGTTAGTGGTGGGGTGAGTTGATGGAGGGGAAGTCATTAGAAATATCGCTTACTATACAAAATGCAATAGCAGAAACTGTTACTTCACATCTGCATTCTATAAAAATGCAATATATCACCGGCGAGCTGGTCCATTTTCGTGCTGCTACTAAGTTGACCTCATCAGAGTTAAGAAAAAGGGAAATATTAAAAACGTTAACAATGCAACAGGGAGGTTTTCAGAATTTTTGTCTGCCTGTCTGCGCATTTCTTCATGAACTCTACAAAACTACTAGAAGGAATTTGTTGAACTTTGGTGTGGTAACACTTTATACCATGGAGTAATATATAGGATAGTTTTTTGCTGCTATTTTTTTAGATTATGTATATTTTGAATAGAACCCGAGCTTACATTCAAAATCGGCATCTAAAGCGATGCCAGGAATTGAATCGAAGCATTAACAGGATTGAAGTCTTAGTTGACAGGATGGTCAGTTGACATAAAAGACATAGGAATCCATTCTATGTCCACGCTGGTAGAGCTGTGGTAGAGATGAAAGGTAATGTTATATAGAAACTACATTAAACATAAAATTGACGAAAAGCCATAATGATACATTTTTGAGTTTAAAGTAAATTAAAACCAAATTTAATACATAACAATAGAATTCGAACTCTGCGTCCGTTTTAGTTAAAATCCAGCAATGATAACTTTAGATGGATTTTCTTTTCAAATCTCTTAAATTAATATTTACATTGTGTAAATTAATAAAGGTAGATAGAAGGCGTTCCTTTCGCAGCTTTACATAATTTTAATGAAAATATAATGTATTACTACAAAAAGAAAATGTCTACACGTATAGCGATCGAACAATTTAGGAGAAGGTCCTGTTAAACATGTACGTCATACATCGCTATAAGTTTTGGTAAACATCCTATAATCTCTTCAACTTGTAGCGAACTTTATTTTTATAGACGTCATGACGAATTTAAATGAAATA
>BGZK01003726.1:0-20385 GCA_005406025.1 Eumeta japonica
GTTTGAAATGATGTGTATGAATAAATTTTAAGGGAAATTGTTAAAATTCTAAAATTTATTCAAACACATAGTAAGCTTTTTCTAACTTGTATTGTAAAAAATGAAAAATTTTTACTTCTCGCTTTGTATTCAAAAAGACTAGACGTGTCTATTCTATTTGAAAGTTCACATATATAATTTCAATAGTTTCTCTACTTTGAACAAATAAATTTTATGTCGCAAAAAAATTTGTTCACAGCAAAAAAGGGATAACAATTTAATTTTATTATTATTTCAATATGAACGGGCTGATTCATTAAGTTCGGTTTGTTAAGTTTTTTAATTTTTCCTTTCAATTAAGAATGATCTTTGTAGTGATTAAAGAGATAAGAAAAGTAAATTTGAAGACATTAGCTGCGGTAACCTGACTGTTTCATATCTACTATGATACTCATCAGCACAGAGTACTAAACAGAGATGAAGCGAAGAAAAATTTTTCTATTCCTTTCTAACACTAACATTCGTGTTTTGCTCTGGCTATTCGTAATAATAAAAAATAATTAACTACATTACAGTCCAATTCACAACATTTATCAGATTGTTGGTCAATTTATCACAATATCAATTATAAATTCACATATTTTTGTTAATAAATTCAATTAAATTACATAAAAACCAATTAAAATTTCAACCACTACTCACAACAAAAAACGTGTTTTTTAGTTTGTTTTGATTTGCGTATGCGGAATCAGCATTTTCATCAATTTCTTAACTTCTCTATTTACCTTGTGCTCATCAGCACCCTTTTGCTTCGAACTCCAGCTTCATCTAAACTTGCACTGTTTTGCATTGATGCTTAGACTACTATACCACCAGCTTTGATTTACTTTGTCTTTCTTTAATTTGTATCAAGCAATTCCAATTTTTACCACTTTGTTGTACTTGTAGCTTGGATGATTTTATTTCATCTCAGAGCGACAATTTTAACTGATTTTAATTTTGTTGTGTTTGTTCTTATTTGTATCATTTACATGAAGTGTCAACAACGCTACAAAAATAAAATTGTAATATATATCTATGCTAATACTATCTTAGTATTCATTTTGTACATTACTGTTTTAAACATTAAACACCAGACTGTGGGAAAATTCGGCTAGTGGGCATAAATTTTATTTTTGCTCTTTAGTTTTAAAGGCTTGAGCTCATGAGCTGAATTTGCTTATTTTATCCGGCATACAATTTTTTCAGCTCAGCTCTTTGTAAAATTTGTACTTGTGAGCTAAATTCAGCTCGTAAATTTTTCAGCTCAGCTCATTCTCCAATCGTACTTCATATAGTTCGGACGTGTCATTTTAGTGCGGCTGAATTATCAGTAATAATAGGTGGAAAAAATTTTGCTTTTTCTGTATTTGAAACTCTTTAGTGTTATTGACATTTTATTTTGGACAATTTAAAAAAGTAAAATAAATAAGAAGAAATAACTAATAAAACAAGAAAAGAAAACAAAAACAATAAAAAAGAAACTTGAAAAGAGATATTATGAGCTCTTCAAATATAACTATGAAGTGAGTGTAAATGGCAGAAATGCTCATCTTACGGTGAGTGCAGAGGCTCTTATTATCAATAATACAAAGTAAAAGAAACTACTGATAGTAACTACCTTACGTAAAACCGATTTCTCGTGCGCGCTCAGTTTTTCTTACTCAACCAACTGGTGACAGTACCATTACTTGAGAAAAATTTGTTACGATGCGTCAGCATCATCTGTCTCAGGTTCATATTATTCACTCAACCAAGTTGATACAATTATTAACAACGTGCAGAAAACCAAAGTCCAAGTCGGAATGGACAGATATATTACGGTAATAAAGCGAGGCGGAGCCAAAATCAACAAAATATCTGAAAAAGTTTCATGAACTCCACCAATCGTTTTCATTATTAAAGACAAAAGCGATGAAGTCGCTGTTACGACTAAATCTTCGAAACCACATCCATTTATCTCAGAGAAAAATTCTAATGCCCTTGTGAAGAAATTAGTTTCTGGTCACTGGTGAGAGCACTTTTATGTAATACCATAAAACGCTTGTTATATAGATGAGACTAAGATTCAAGTTAATGGAAACAGACTACAGGAGATAACTGCAAAACTGGATAAAGATAAAAGGATTGTTCTACCTATCAGTTAAAAAGAAGTGCAATGGGTATACAAATTGTTGTGAAGAGCATAGAATTGTTTAAGGGCAAAAGAAGCTTTTAAGTGACTTAGGTTTCAAAGTAAAATGTTATTATTATTGGAAAATCGTGAAAAAATTCCCAACCAATGTTCCGTGTGGAATTGGAACCAAACGATACTAAATTAAAAAATGGGAATTCATCCTATTTATGATCTCAAATACCTGTTGCGTCGTAAAATTGCGGAGGGCCAACAAACGTACAGGGCCAGTTCAGTGCCCCAACTGTCAGGAATATGGGCACACAAAACGCTACAAGTTGCCAACAGTTTGCGTTGTGTGTGGGGAACTACATGGTACGGCTAATTGTAACAAGCCAAAAAATATTCAAAACTACAAAAAATGTAGAATTGCGGTGGCAATTATACTGCTAATTACAGTGTATTCTGTTGTCAAACCGTTCATGACACCAAAGCCCTACCCCGTGACAGATCAGACACGAAACGTATTTCCCGCCCCTGTCGCTTATTCTCCAATGGCCAAATCAACCGTAAACCAGGTATCGTATGCTGATGGTGTTAAAAATAAATCTGAAGCCAAGAAATAGGTGCCATTAACAAATATTTTACCAAACATGGATTTAGGTTTCAATTATAGTCGTCTTGAAGCCTCTGTCGAAAAGCTGGTTCAAACAATAAATAATTTCACAGCAACAATGACTAGCATGATGCAAGAAATGCTGCGTATTCAGAATGCATTGCTTCGGGCTATTGTCAATAGAACCTGAACACCACAAAAATATGTTTGTGGAACGCTAACGGCATTCGCCACCATAAAAGTGAACTCGAGCACTTCCTAACCGAAAAAGGTATTGATGTAATGTCATCTCCGAGACTCCGAAGTATTTGGAAAATAAATGGCTACACACTATAATATTCAAAGAATCCGACGGGTAGGGCATGTGGTGACACAGCCATTTTGATAAAGTTAAAACTCAAACACTATTTTGTAGATAATATTAGTGAAGAGTATCTTCAAGCAACGAAAATTTGCTGAGAAAATTGTGGTTAAAATATAGTTATAGCATCAGTTTATTCGCCTCCTAGGTTTGCAATATCTGCGGATCAATATGAGGAATTTCATAAATCTCTTGGAACTCGCTTTCTGGCAGCTGGTGACTACAATGCAAAACACACATACTGGGGTTCTCGTCTAATTACTTCCAGGGGTCGAACATTGTTTAACTCAATTACCAAAATGGGCTTAGATGTCATCTCAAATAGGGACAGACAAAAAATCCCAGATGCAATAGATTTTGGTGTCACAAAGAACATATCCAGAGAGTTAGTGGATGTGGAGGTCTCGCTAGATTTGTCTTCCGATCACTCTCCTACTATTGTAATCAATCGTATTCCACAAAGATACGAGTTACCTTTCACCCATATGAATGTAATAAGCCGTATTAATTGGCTGAGATTTAAAAAGTACCTCAGTAGTCGTTGCTTGGAAAGCACCCGACTAGGAACACCTGATGACGTAGAACTGAGAATCGAAAATTCAGCAAAATGATGAAACAGGTTGTTGAGCATGCAATTACCACTATCAGCAGCCTCTTTTAATCTTATTTTCTTGCAGATATTCAACATGTCATAAGTGAAAAGAGAAGGGCAAGAATAGAGCATAAAGTCAGACTTAATGAATGTACACCACGGTTAAGAAACTTGCTAGCATCTGAAAAATTGCATCGTTTAAAAGAATATCTATAAAATCTTGATGTAACGCTGGAAACTATTCTTTATGACGAGCGGCTAGAAATCCTCGAAGGCCGGTTTAATTCAAGTCATCTACACAATTTAACTATAGATTGGCACGTAGCGATTGTGAAAAGGTAAACTGTTTGCTATTTAAAGCTGTTTTCACCCGAAACGCATGTATAGACAATGTCAATTTGACTAGTACTGTTTCCTTACCTCCTATTCCAATGGCTTTTGAGTTTCGTGAGGTACAAAATGTTATTGCAGATTCTAACCCTAAGAAGGCTCCGGGAATTTATGGGATCAGTAACAAGATGCTCATCGAGTTGGCCCGCGTAGCAGTAAGAATTTAGCTGTTTATTTTTAATGCTATGTTAAGGTTGGAATATTTTCCTAATCATTCGAAAATTGCAGTGGACAAGATGATACAAAAGGCGGATAAGGATTTGACTAAAGCTGAGTCATATAGACCTATAAACTATTACCAACAATGTTAAAGCTCATCGAGAAGCTACTTGTATCAAATTGTCTCAATACTAGCGGACCATAAATGTATCGGACCATCGATTTTGGTTTATATGATAACGTAGTACTATTGAACAAACGCATAGATTGGTTAAGTCATAAGAAGCGCCTTAGATCAAAAGTTATTGTTCAGTAATATTTTTCAATGTATCTCAGTCACAAATGCCTGATTCAGAGTTAAATGTACATTTGCCTACGAACGTAGTAAAGCTTTTAGAAGCTTACATCACTTCCCAAAGGTTTGTAGTAAGGAGGTGGGTTTTAAGTTTACCACTTTTGTCACTTTTATATATTTGATATACACTTCTGATATGCCAATTGGCAGCAATAAACACACATCTACCTGCCAATGATACATCCTGCCTAAGTGCATAGAATACCTCAAGAAGCGTCCGACATCTCAGGAATATATTCTTCAGTTTTAACAGTGGTTAAAGAAGAAACTCCACGCTTAGCCTAGATTGTAAGCTTTTAACGTATAAATCTCTTTTGGAATCTATATGTTTTATGGTGCGTAACTATGATGCAAAGTCTCAGCCTCTTGTAGAAAAATCCAAGATGTCAGAACAAAATTTTACGTATCTATTTTATTGGATCTTTATATTTATATTTAAAATAATTGTTACAGCTCCAGATCTTGTTTTTTATATAAAAAATGTTTTATATAATTTATTTCGATATTTCGCTAACAATTTGTTAGCATCTTCAGGGAAAATCTATAATAAAAGTATATAAATATAAAAACAAAATTTTACTTTTACTTACTTCGGCTCCATGGTATGTCAGAATTTTAAATATACATCGTGACTTGAATATGCCACTTGTAACTAGAGAAATCGCCAAGGTCACAGGAAAATATTTAATTAAACTTGAGTGACAATCTCCTTGCACGCAGCATTCTGAATCATCATGGCCACTTTAGATTAAAAAAGAGGGATACTGCAGCTCTTGTCATCAATTTCACAAATAATATTCCAGTGAAAGTAGATAACGAATAATTATTATTTCACTTAAGTACATTACCATTAATAAATTACAAACAAATACTAAACCTTAGCGTTAAGTCTTACACTAGTTGGGCTTAAATAATTATGTATATAGATTTAAGATTTGCAAACTTATTGTGAGTTCAATTATTAAGATTCAACAAATAATTAAATCGTTAAAAAAATGCAAGTGAGCTAAGCCAAAAAAGCAGCTCGAGTTACAGAAACAATTGCAACAACAACAACACCAACAGATCCACCAATAAACCACCTAGAATAAATAACTGCATCAGCATACATTAAAATCGAAATTAAGCTAGAAACCATTGAACTCTATTTTTTGTCAAGAAAATTAAAAAGGATAAGAAACCAATGAACTCTATTTTTTGTAAGCATTTTTATATTTCAAATTTTTTGATACAAGAAAACTAAAAACCAATGAACTTTATTGTAAGCACTTTTATATTTCAAAAGCAATAAACTAATTAAGAAATTATTAAATTTTATTTTGTAAGCACTTTTGTATTTAGGAAATAAGATATAAATATGAAAAGAAAATAATAATAAACAATAATATAAGTTTGAAAGTAAAACGAGTCTAAAAATTAACTGGCGCAGTTGGGTAGTTCCTGTTGTTCCACTACAAACGGTAAAGCGAAAGATCATCGGTTTTCAAGTGACGGATTATCGCTATTGTACATGGATCAACGTTGCGAAGGTTCATCGTTACAAAATTTGGAACAGAACCATCAAACAAGAAATTCCTGCAAGGATTATGTACTACGAAGGATCATCGTAGGGAAATCTTTGAGCAAAAAGCAGGTTGCGATTTTTTTTGCGTAAGTCAACTTGAATTATTTATTTACATAAAAAGTATATAAATGTAATAAAGTTGAAACTAATTAAATTGTGATAAAGTGTAATAAATAACTGTTTTTCAAATTACTTATAATCAATTATTTAAAAAAAAAACCAAAAATAAAAGAGGAACTATATGCATATAACTCCAAGAACAGGAAGTGATATAAGTATTCAAAATATTACCATGAATCCAATAAGCAATACACCTCAGACGGTATAAGAAATTCTGGGATCACTTAGAATCCGCAATGCTGTCAGAGATCTTCCAAGGTTCGATGGAAATCCAAGATTGTTGTATGATTTCATAAACAATGTAGAGGAAATACTTTCGGTATTGACCTCTATCGATGGCACTCCCTCTGCCAAAATGATTTTGATAGCAATACGGAGAGGCAAATGAAATACTGAACATTTACAGTATAGATTTAAACTGGAAAGACATTAAAGAAAATCTCACATTACTCAGATAAAAGAAACGAAACTTCGTTAATTCGTGATTTGCATCTTCTGAAACAAAATAATAAATCATTGGAAGAATTTTATAGCCCCGTAGTAGAGATCCAAGCTACTATAAATAATCACTTAATGATTCATGAAACATGACATTAGCGCTAAACGCGATCTGTTTGCCAAAATATGCCTCAACACATTTCTGTCTGGTCTTAAGCGAACCAGTAGGTTCGTCTATAAGACCTATGAGACAAGAATCGCTACCAATAGCATTCTCATATTGCGTTACGGAACAAAATATGTTCTACATCAAAAAAAAAAAATAAAAACCCTTATAAAAACAAAATCATAAACAATACACTCCACAACACTTATATCCCTCACTATCAGAAATCTTTCATTACCAAAACACAGCTAGGAAACAGCTACAGACCACAATATTTAAACCCACAACCAACTAACAATTAGTCATACCGCATAGACCACAGCTACCACACAATTTTAAAGCTTGCAGAAAAGACGAACTAACAATCATACAATCACAAACAACCAAACACAGTTTAATAACATAAGACAACCACAGCTAAACCTCACTATAAACCATCAGACACCAGAACCAATGGACACTAGCTCAGGATACACACACCTCAGAACATAAGTCAGCATTTGATTAAAGGTACCAAATTGATCCTGAATTCCGAAAACACTTTTTCCCAAGGCTATAACATTCCAAACTATAACACTTTTCCTCAGGACTATGACATTCCAAATTATCTACCGAATATGGACAACTACAATGAAAATTTTCAGTTCAGTGCCTACAGGAGTCAAGAGGATACCTAGATATTAATAAACATGCTACTTGTCTGCCTTACATAAACATTTCATCCCCATTCAAACGTCCACTGCGATTCCTAATAGATACTAGTGCACCCGCATCGTTTGTTAACTCAGAATACACAAAACAATTAAAAATAGAAATAGAAATGTTCACCAATAACAATAACTAAAGTTCTTAACCAACATCAATTGAATTCAAAAATAAATATACCCTCTTTCATAGAATTCCAGAAAAAAACAAATTTTGGATTTTTCATATTCGAATTTAACAATTACTTTGATGGTCTCATTGGACTAGATATTCTCACTAAGCAAGCAATTAATAACAGGAAATACGATTATTCCTTTACTGTTCAAATTCTTAATAACATCGAGAACAAAACTATTATTAAAGTTCCTGTCGACATGATAATGGCGAGTTTTTATTCCCCACAATCGTAATGCATAGACGTGGCAGATTTCCTGCACTGGAATTACTATAAGAAATGCAAAAGAGACTGGTACAACTTGGTTGAAGTAAACAACAAGTCCAATACAAACAATATTATCTTAATCGAGAGTCCAATAAAGTGAGAACCTCTTACCAATTCCGCATTGTATAGAATTGAACAATATCAATTTAGAGTATTCTTTCAACGGCTCTAGGTTAGGTTAGGTTAGGTTAGGTAGACGGGCCGCTGCTGAAAAAGGAAAGGTAGATTTCACAGCTCACGTGGGTCCTATCAAATTTGGTCCCTTTGTGACAACCCGAAAAGAAAGAAGAGACAGGAGAAGGAGAAGAAAAAAAAAAAAAAAAAAAAGGAGAAAAGTAGAAAATGAAGATAGGGATAGATGGTATAAGATAGGATAGGATAGGATAGGATAGGTGGGATAAAAATGGCCGCAGTATAGCTGCGCATAAAATTGGCTGGTTCCAGCCACCCGCTGCCCCTTATAAATGAGACAAGCGCGCCCAAATTGACCGTGGACAGTTCAGACAAATCACTGAAGATCCCTCCCTGCAGAAATCTAGCACGAAGGCTCTCCAACGCCCTACAAGTACCAAGGAGATGTAACACGGTCTCTTCCTCTTCCTCGTCATGGCAACTTCTACAGAAGTCATTATAGGGTAAACCTAGACGTCTCGCGTGGTTCCCGAAAGTGCAGTGTCCTGTGATAACAGACACAGCCATCCTAAGATGTATTCTAGGAAGTCCCAGTAGCTTCCTTGTTCTCTCCGAGTCCAGACGAGGCCACAAGCACCTCGAGATAAAACACGTAGGCTCCAGTGACCATCTCTGCTGAGCTCGTTCTAGAAAAGAAAGCTCAAAACGCCTCCAGCATGCAGAGAGGGGCAGTCCGCAGAAGGGCGTGATGTCCTCCTCCGAAAGAGTTGTTCCCCTTCTCGCCAGTTCGTCAGCGGTGTTGTTACCGTGGTCGGATCCATGTCCCCGCACCCACTTAAGGGTAACGTTCGTATGTCTCGCCATCTCGTTTAGAGATGCCCGGCATTCCTGGACAAGACTAGATGTGGTGTACATTCCAGTCAAGGATTTAATGGCAGCTTGGCTATCTGTTATGATCAGTATATCGGTCCCAAATATTCTGTAAAACATCAGCCACTTAGCTGCTCTCCTGATGGCAGATATTTCTGCCTGTAAGACGCTACAGCCATCCGTCAGCCTGAAGCACATCATGACATTGAAATTCTCAATGTATACGCCACCCCCCACCCTTTCTCCCACCCTGGATCCATCCGTATATATACGTATGGATGCAGGGTCCATAGGAGCTTCATCCCAGATACTCGTGATGAATCTTCTGGTGAGAAAGGGTTTAGGGGTGCAATAGTCGATCAGGTCAGGGATTACATCCCTCACCCCCGCATTTTCCAGTATGCTCGCATGACCCCATGGCCTTGGGTTCCACATACCCGTCGCGCAAAGCCTTAATGCCGTCCTTGCCGCCAATTGTCTCGCCGTAAGGTCCACTGGTAGCCAGTTCAATATGGCAAACAGTGCCTTAGTCGGCGTCGTTCTCATCGCGCCCGTAGTCAGTATTGCTACTGTGCGAGCGACCCTTTCAAACAGTAATCTGTTAGATACGGGGTCCAGTGCTTGCCACCATACTGTAACCCCATAGAAAAGAATTGGTTTCACAACCATTTCGTAGAGCCAAAGTACACCATTTGGTCGAAGACCCCATGTTCTACCTATGGCCCGTTTGCATACATATATAGCCGATATCGCCTTAGCGGCCCTAGCCCGGATGTTTTCCTTCCAGGTAAGTCTGCTATCAAAAATGACGCCCAAAAACTTCGCCCTATTAGCGAGGGCAAGTAAGACCCCGTCCAATTTCGGAGGGCGAAGGTGGGACCTTATACTTCCTTCCGAAAAGTACAAGTTCCGTTTTGCCGGATTTACCCTAAGGCCACAATGCTGTCCCCAGTCACTGACAATCCTAAGGGCATATTCCAGCTGTCGAGCCATAGATTCCGGATGACCTCCCGAAACTGCAATCGCTACGTCGTCTGCATAGGCTACAGTCTTGATAAGAAGGAAATCTAGATTCATAAGCAGCCTGTTCACTACAACATTCCACAGCAGGGTGATAGTACACCGGTGCCACGGCACACCTCACGAGTCACGCTCGTGGCACCAATTCTGGACGTTATAGTCCTGCGCATAAGCATTCTTGAAATAAGCTGTACGGTTGATTGATCAACCCCCAGCTGTTCAAGAGCCTCCAAGACCGCCATTGGGTCGACGAAGTTGAAAGCACCTTCAACGCCTGCGAAGGCAACCATCGTGAAGTCCCCATACTGATTGGCTCTTTCAATATGGCCAACCAGAGAATGAAGTGCCGTCTCCACAGACTTGCCCTTTGTGTAGGCATGCTGAGATGGCGATAAGTAGCTATCATCTATCGTGGATCTGAGATGTAAATCTATGATCCTTTCAAGCATCTTCAGCAAAAAAAGGCTGATAGGCCTATAGTCCTTGCCTCCATATGCGACGACCTTCCTCCCTTCGGGATAAAAGTGACGTTACTCCTTGTCCATTCTGCTGGTATATATGACCAGAGAAGGCACGCTCCATAGATCTCCAGCAACCATGGTATGATTACATCCATGTTGTGCTGTAGATCCGCAGGGATAATTCCATCCGGACCTGGAGATTTGTACGGATAGAAACTCGTGATCGCCCAGCGCAGCATATCCTCGGTAATGGGCATGCAGGCTGTGCCACGATCGTATGATAAGAGAAGTTTCCCCATCATCACGGACCGATTCCCAGGAAAGTGGGTATCTATCAACTGCTCCAGCGATTCCCTACAGCTGGTCGACCAGCTGCCATCTGCTTTCCGAATAAAGCTCGGAACCGTTGGTTGTTTGGCGAGAATCTTCCGAAGCCGACTGGTCTCGGATATGTCTCTCACATTTCCACAAAGTCCCTCCAGGATCTTCTCTTCGCATTCCTGGTGAGATTCTTGAATTTGTTTGTCGAGGCTTTATACAGAGTCCAGTTTCCCGTTCTCTTCGCCTCGTTAAATAGCCTCCGACATTTCTGTCTCAATTCAGCAATCTCAGCAGTCCACCATGGTGGTCTGCAATTTCGCGATCTGAATGACACGCTGTTCCGTGGCATGCCTAAAGGCATTACTCAGGAAACGAACAGATTCCTCGATCTCCCAACATTGTTAATTCGGGGTTGTGCAAGGACATCAGAGAGAATTTCACACTGTGTCTCCCAATCCGTCGGTTCCGATAGAAGAATTCTATCGGCCCCAGAAATAGAGAATTCTAAGTAGCGGTGATCAGAAAAAGAGCAATCATCAGAGACCCTCAATTCCTAACCGAATGAGCAATATCCATACTGACAAGAGTTATGTCCATTCTCGTCTGTTGGATGTGTGGGTACTGACCCTTTATTCAGGATTACCAAATTATTAATCAGTACAAAATCTATAATATCCTCACCTCTTCTGTTCGTGTCCAAACTACCCCAGAGTTGGTGGTGTGCATTCGCATCCGCGCCTATTATGTAGGGATGCCCTTCATCCTCGCATTTGCCGCCTTTGCTACCATTGTACCAGGTGGTGGCTCCCTGGTCATGTGCTATAACTGGATAGGATCCACATCGTTGTCCCCTCCTCCTCGATCATGGTGGTTACTGTATCTCCATCACTGTAATCAGACAAGATGAAAATACTGATATGCTTTTAGCTAGAGTACAGGATCGAATCTTATTGTTACCTGTGTCTGTAGCAATTGGTTTGTAGCCCTTGCGGCTAGTCCTAGGATAGTGCCATGGTTTGTCCATGGTTCCTGCACAACACACGTCGCCCGCTTTGCGAGGCGCATTGAGTAGAGCAGCAGATGCAATGAAGGGATTGTTGTAGAACCTTCTTCATCAATTTGCAATGTTGGAATCGTGATTGATGATGGTGGTGTTCTCCGGATCAGACTCCAGAAGAACATCATCATCATCATCATCCTGTCCAACCCATCGAAGAACCCTCAGAGATTGATCCGATTGGGAATCCTCCAACGTGTCGGAGACCGCTTTGTCGACCTTCTCCTTCTACAACTGGCTGCGTTGCTGTTGCAGTATTTGGGCAGGGCGTGTCTGCTGCACTCGATGGCCTGTGGTCGAGTTTGTCGTCTCCCCGGTACAGACACAGCCTGATCCCCATGTATCCAGATCATGCCCCGTCTGATACGAAGAGCCGGCAATGATTCCCTGTTGAGAACCACGACCACTTTTCTTCTGAAACCCTGCACCTCGGAAACACTGACCACCCTCCAGTCTTGGTGGGTAGGCCAGGGTTTGCGCGCTGCAGGTGAAATCGCCTCAGGCTCATGCGTCTGCCGGAACCATTACAGCCGCCCTCGGCCGACGGGGTATATCGTCAGCAAACCAGCCCCAACCGTGCGCCAGGCACACTTCCCCTAAAGACGCAAAGACGTCCTTTAGCGCCGACGCAGACCTTTCGTCAGCGCAAGATAGCAGTTTACCGCCCTGGAACCACCGCATCAGTGCATTGTGGTGGGGACAGGTACTATCCAGTTGCCTTCAGATAGCTGTCCAGCAACCGTTGATTGATCAGCCCCATTGGCATGGTGATTGCTCCATCAGCGTTGCTTCGATCAACTAAAGCCCTTACTAGCGGGTCCTTTGCGACCTCACTGAAGGGCCTATTTGTGATCGTGGAACCTCTCCTCGGCTTTCCTACTTTGCACAGTAGAAGTCTGGTGAACATCGTCTCCAGAGCGCTGTCTTTTAGGTGCTGCTTTAACACTGCACTTAATGAATTCGATGTTTCAGCAATATACGCTTTAGCCCAGGTCAAGTTGCGTTTATCCTCACTTGACATGGCTTCAATATTTTGGAGAGCCTCTCAATGTGTCTTTGAGCGGCTCTTCTTTTCAGGGTCCGATTGACCGCAGACTGCTCTAGAAATAGAGGCAGACGTTGTTGGGACATCTGCAGATTGGCAGGATGTGGTCGTCACACCCTGCGGAGGTTTTAAAATAGCTGACATTTTGTCAGCCCGTGCTAGAGCCGCAGCAGACGTGGTCGGATTTCCATCCAAGCACGTCATACTGCTGCGTTCCGGGCCAGTTACGTTTGCAATCCATCGGCCTGGGGTCACCAGACCGTTGGACTGCTTCTTTTATTGTTTATTGTTCTTCTTGTTTATTTTATTAAAGAGTTCATTTTGAATCCCACGAGTATGCCAGTAAAACTCGGACCATCCATACAGTGACGGCGTGTATGGACTAGGCTTAATTTACAACCGGCCCGTGCCATAAGCACCGGAGGGAGAGCTGTTAGCGACTGATTCCATTTAACCACTGATCAGCCATGCAGATCATCAACAACCTCACCTTGATCTTCAGTGGGTCAAATTTGGTCCCAGGCCACACGAGGGCAGCACTCTCTAACAAGAAGAGTACAAGTTTGGGATCACCCTGTTCAAAGTTTCCCACCTCATACCTATCTCTTTGAGAGAGGGATAAACTTCTGATATCCTGCCCGCATGTACGAGTCCTTAAGACTTGAACATGAGGTCATTATATCGTTGGCCTTTGGGAGAACCCGGCATGTACCTTGGTCGGGGGACATGTCGTTCTCCCAAAAATCCATTTTCCCTCCCTCTGGCTCTCGTGCCGCCTGACTGGGGAACCCCGCACAGCAGAGGATGGGTGTATCCTCTGGCATGCGCAGCCTCCCAGTGGGGTCCTGGACCCTAGGCCGCCTTGTGGTTTCACAAGGTGGTTGTGGGTTACACAGTTGTCACCATGCAGTTTCACGCAGCGATCCTAAAAGTCCATGTCCCCTACTCCCCTCTATCCCCCACCTGGGCACGCGTCCAATGGGAGCATGATATCTCCACACGGATTTGAAAATTAGTCTCATTTGATTCTGGGTTGTCAGCTTTCAAAACTGGGTAAGGTGCTTACAGTTTACGATAATAGGAATGGAACAGTAACAATCATTTTTCTTACTTCCCGTTTTAAATTCCAAATACCGTTCGACGCTGAATTTTCGACGCCTTAACTTGGCGGTACCTAACATAACATACATATGCTAACATGCATAGTAGCAACTATTTATTATATATCAGTGAATTGCCACTTCGTTTTAACCTGGCGATTTTTGTTTGAAATTAGAATAAAATAGAATAATTGTGTATATTCATAAAAATTAAAATGTATTTGAAATCAATTTTAGTAAAATTTATGGGAAATATTTGACTTAAAATGCATTTGGAATCGTGAACATTTTCATGAATATGTTTATATGCATGTACATTTGGGAATTGTCACGCCTAATGGGTTAAATTAGACTTCAAAGTTGAATATTTACAAGGATTTAAAAACAAATATTGAAAACCGTTTGTATTTGTTTGCATTACAATTTTTATTCTCAGTTCATTTAAAGGGATTGCCAAAGGGAAAATCAACAACGATTTTTTGGCCACCGGAGAAGTTCAGTTTTTTCAAAAACATTAGGTACGATTTTGAGAAATTAGTCTCATTTGATTCCTTAGGTTGTCAACAAAAATATGCCACTTATTGCCTGGGAATTTGATTCTACCTCCCAGGAGAAATCAACAACGATTTTTGGCCATTTTGGAGAAGTTCAGTTTTCTCAAAACGGTAGGTTTGTTTGAGGGTAAGGTTAGGTTAGGTTAGGTAGACGGGCCGCTGCTGAAAAGGAAAGGTAGATTTCACAGCTCACGTGGGTCCTATCAAATTTGGTCCCTTTGTGATAACCCGAAAGAAAGAAGAGACAGGAGAAGGGAGAGTCGAAAAAAAGAAAAGAGAGTAGAAAATGAAGATAGGGATAGATGGTATAAGATAGGATAGGATAGGATGGGATAGGTGGGATAAAATGGCCGCGTGCCATGCCTAAAAAATTGGTTTTAGCCACCCGCTGCCTATATGAGACAAGCGCCCCAAATTGACCGTGGACAGTTCAGACAAATCACTGAAGATCCCTCTGCAGAAATAGCACGAAGGCTCTCCAACGCCCTACAAGTACCAAGGAGATGTAACACGGTCTCTTCCTCTTCCTCGTCATGGCAACTTCTACAGAAGTCATTATAGGGTAAACCTAGACGTCTCGCGTGGTTCCCGAAAGTGCAGTGTCCTGTGATAACAGACACAGCCATCCTAAGATGTATTCTAGGAAGTCCCAGTAGCTTCCTTGTTCTCTCGAGTCCAGACGAGCCACAAGCACCTCGAGATAAAACACGTAGGCTCCAGTGACCATCTCTGCTGAGCTCGTTCTAGAAAAGCTCAAAACGCCTCCAGCATGCAGAGAGGCAGTCCGCAGAAGGGCGTGATGTCCTCCTCCGAAAGAGTTGTTCCCCTTCTCGCCAGTTCGTCAGCGGTGTTGTTACCGTGGTCGGATCCATGTCCCCACCCACTTAAGGGTAACGTTCGTATGTCTCGCCATCTCGTTTAGAGATGCCCGGCATTCCTGGACAAGACTAGATGTGGTGTACATTCCAGTCAAGGATTTAATGGCAGCTTGGCTGTCTGTTATGATCAGTATATCGGTCCCCAATATTCTGTAAAACATCAGCCACTTAGCTGCTCTCCTGATGGCGATATTTCTGCCTGTAAGACGCTACAGCCATCCGTCAGCCTGAAGCACATCATGACATTGAAATTCTCAATGTACGCCACCCACCCTTTCTCCCACCTGGATCCATCCGTATATATATATGGATGGGGTCCATAAAACTTCATCCCAGATACTCGTGATGAATCTTCTGGTGAAAGGGTTTAGGGTCAATAGTCGATCAGGTCAGGGGATCCCTCACCCCCGCATTTTCCAGTATGCTCGCATGACCCCATGGCCTGGGTTCCATACCCGTCGCGCAAAGCCTTAATGCCGTCCTTGCCAATTGTCTCGCCGTAAGGTCCACTGGTAGCCAGTTCAATGGCAAACAGTGCCTTAGTCGGCGTCGTTTCTGCATCAGTCGCAGTGTATTGCTACTGTGCGAGCGACCCTTCAAACAGTAATCTGTTAGATACGGGGTCCAGTGCTTGCCATACTGTAACCCCATAGAAAGAATTGGTTTCACAACCATTTCGTAGAGCCAAAGTACACCATTTGGTCGAAGACCCCATGTTCTACCTATGGCCCGTTTGCATACATATATAGCCGATATCGCCTTAGCGGCCCTAGCCCGGATGTTTTCCTTCCAGGTAAGTCTGCTATCAAAATGACGCCCAAAACTTCGCCCTATTAGCGGTAAAGTAAGACCCCGTCAATTTCGGAGGGGCGAAGGTGGGACCTTATACTTCAAGAACAAGTTCCGTTTTGCCGGATTTACCCTAAGGCCACAACTGTCCTTCACTGACAATCCTAAGGGCATATTCCAGCTGTCGAGCCATAGATTCCGGATGACCTCCCGAAACTGCAATCGCTACGTCGTCTGCATAGGCTACAGTCTTGATAAGGAAATCTAGATTCATAAGCAGCCTGTTCACTACAACATTCCACAGCAGGTGATGGTACACCCCTGAAGTGCCGGCACACCTCACGAGTCACGCTCGTGGCACCAATTCTGGACGTTATAGTCCTGCGCATAAGCATTCTTGAAATTAGCTGTACGGTTGATTGGTCAACCCCAGCTGTTCAAGAGCCCCACGACCGCCATAGGGTCGACGTTGTTGAAGGCACCTTCAATATCCATGAAAGCAACCATCGTGAAGTTCCCATAATGGTTGGCCTTTTCAATATGACCAACCAGAGAATGAAGTGCCGTCTCAACTGACCTGCCCTTTGTGTAGGCGTGCTGAGATGGCGATAAATATGTCATCTATCGTGGATCTGAGATGTAGATCCATGATCCTTTCTCAGCAAAAGATGCTGATAGGCCTATAGTCCTGCCTCCATATGCGACGACCTTCCTCCCTTCGGGATAAAGGTGACGTTGCTCCTTGTCCATTCTACTGGTATATATGACCAGAGACGCTCCATAGATCTCCAGCAGCCATGGTATGATTACATCCATGTTGTGCTGCCAGGGATAATCCCATCCGGACCTGGAGATTTGTACGGATAGAAACTCGTGATCGCCCAGCGCATATCCTCCGTAATGGGCATGCAGTCTGTGCCACGATCGTATGATAAGAAGTTTCCCCCGTCACGGACCGATTCCAGGAAAGTGGGTATCTATCAACTGTTCCAGCGATTCCCTACAGCTGGTCGACCAACTGCCATCTGCTTTCCGAATAGCTCGGAACCGTTGGTTGTTTGGCGAGAATCTTCCGAAGCCGACTGGTCTCGGATATGTCTCTCACATTTCCACAAAGTCCCTCCAGGATCTTCTCTTCGCATTCCTGGTGAGATTCTTGAATCTGTTTGTCGAGGCTTTATACAGAGTCCAGTTTCCCGTTCTCTTTGCCTCGTTAAATAGCCTCCGACATTTCTGTCTCAATTCAGCAATCTCGGCAGTCCACCATGGTGGTCTGCAATTTTCGCGTCTGAATGACACCCTGCGCTCGTTCCGTGGCATGCCTAAAGGCATTACTCAGAAACGAACAGATTCTCGATCTCCCCAACATTGTTAATTGTCGGGGTTGTGCAAGGACATCAGAGAATTTCACACTGTGTCCCCAATCTGTCTTGCGTCGGTTCCGATAGAAAAAAGTTCTACCAGCCCCAGAAATATAAAATTCCAAGTAACCGTGATTAGAAAAAGGCCAGTCATCCGAGACCCTCCAATTCCTTACCGAATGAACAATATCCATACTGACAAGAGTTATGTCTAGGACTTCTCGTCTGTTGGATGTTACACAAGTGGGTACTGAGGATTACCAAATTATTAATCAGTACAAAATCTATAATATCCTCACCTCTTCTGTTCGTGTCCAAACTACCCCAGAGTTGGTGGTGTGCATTCGCATCCGCGCCTATTATGTAAGGGATGCCCTTCATCCTCGCAGCATTTGCCGCCTTTGCTACCATTGTACCAGGTGGTGGCTCCACCTGGTCATGTGCCATATAACTGGATAGGATCCACATCGTTGTCCCCTCCTCCTCGATCATGGTGGTTACTGTATCTCCATCACTGTAATCAGACAAGATGAAAATACTGATATGCTTTTTAGCTAGAATACAGGATCGAATCTTATTGTTACCTGTGTCTGTAGCGTACAATAGTTTGTAGCCCTTTGCGGCTAGTCCTAGGATAGTGCCATGGTTTGTCCATGGTTCCTGCACCAGCACAATGTCGTCGCCCGCTTTGCGAGGCGCATTAGTAGTAGAGCAGCAGATGTGCCTTGCAATGATGAAGGTTAATTTGTAGAACCTTCATCAATTTGCAATGTTGGAATCGTGATTGATGATGGTGGTGTTCTCCGGATCAGACTCCAGAAGAACATCATCATCATCATCATCCACGATGTCAACCCATCGAACCCTCAATCAGAGATTGATCCGATTGGGAATCCTCCAACGTGTCGGAGACCGCTTTGTCGACCCTTCTCCTTCTACAACTGGCTGCGTTGCTGTTGCAGTATTTGGGCAGGGCGTGTCTGCTGCACTCGATGGCCTGTGGTCGTTGTCGTCTCCCGGTACAGACACAGCCTGATCCCCATGTATCCATAAAGATCATGCCCTCTGATACGAAGAGCCGGCAATGATTCCCTGTTGAGAACCGACCACTTTTCTTCTGAAACCCTGCACTCGGAAACACACCACCCTCCAGTCTTGAGTGGGTAGGCCAGGTTTTGCGCGCTGCAGATTCGAAGAATCGCCTCAGGCTCATGCGGCTCTGCCGGAACCATTGCAGCCGCCCTCGGCCGACGGGGTATATCGTCAACCGAAACCAGCCCCAACCGTGCGCCAGGCCACACTTCCCCTAAAGACGCAAAGACGTCCTTTGCGCCGACAGACCTTTCGTCAGCGCAAGATAGCAGTTTACCGCCCTGGAACCACCCTGCATCAGTGCATTGTGGTGGGGACAGGTACTATCTGCAGTTGCCTTCAGATAGCTGTCCAGCAACCGTTGATTGATCAGCCCCATTGGTCATGGGTGATTGCTCCATCAGCGTTGCTTCGATCAACTAAAGCCCTACTAGCGGGTCCTTTGCGACCTCACTGAAGGGCCTATTTTGATCGTGGACGAACCTCTCCTCGGCTTTTTCCTACTTTGCACAGTAGAAGTCTGAACATCGTCTCCAGAGCGCTGTCTTTTAGGTGCTGCTTTACACTAGCACTAGCGCCTGAATTCGATGTTTCAGCAATATGCTTTAGCCCAGGTCAAGTTGCGTTTATCCTCACTTGACTGGCTTCCATATTTGGAGAGAGCCTCTCATGTGTCTTTGAGCGGCTCTGTACTTCAGCCTGGGGTCCGATTGACCGCAGACTGCTCTAGAAATAGAGGCAGACGTTGTTGGGACATCTGCAGATTGGCAGGATGTGGTCGTCACACCTGCGGAGGTTTTAAAATAGCTGACATTTTGTCAGCCCGTGCTAGAAACCGCAGCAGACGTGGTCGGATTTCCATCCAAGCACGTCATACTGCTGCTCGTTCGGTTTCTTGAAACGGGTGACCGGATTACGTTTGCAATCCATCGGCCTGGGGTCCAGACCGTTGGACTGCTTCTTTATTGTTTTTATTGTTCTTCTTGTTTATTTTATTAAAAGAGTTCATTTTGAATCCCATATGCCAGTTAAACTCGGACCATCCATACAGTGACGGGTGTATGGACTAGGCTTAATTACCGGCCCGTGCCATAAGCACCGGAGGAGAGCCAGCGACTGATTCCATTTAACCACTGATCAGCCATGCAGATCATCGGCACCCCCTCACCTTGATCTTCAGTGGGTCAAATTTGGTCCCGGGCCACACGAGGGCAGCACTCTCTAACAAGAAAGAGTACAAGTTTGGGATCACCCTGTTCAAAGTTTCCCACCTCATACCTATCTCTTTGAGAGAGACTTCTGATATATCCTGCCCGCATGTAGTTCTTAAGACTTGAACATGAGGGTCATTATATCGTTGGCCTTGGGAGAACCCATGTGTACCTTGGTCGGGGGACATGTCGTTCTCCCAAAAAAATCCATTTTCCCTCCCTCTGGCTCTCGTGCCGCCTGACTGGGAACCCCGCACAGCAGGGATGGGTGTATCCTCTAGCATGCAGCCCAGCCAGGTCCTGGACCCTAGGCCGCCTTGCCTTGGACAAGGGTGGTTGTGAGTTCACAATTGTCACCCTGCGGTTTCACGCAGCGATCCTGAAAGTCCATGTCCCTCCACTCCCCTATCCGCCACCTGGGGACGCGTCCGATGGGAGTATGACATCTCCACACG